>CM062280.1:30185619-30203119 GCA_031216635.1 Dissostichus eleginoides
CTTTCATGTGAACGCGCACTCAGCCGGACAGAGACACTGGCTTCGGAGTACAGGCCTGTTGCTGCTCCAGCTTCTTCAGGGACATGTGGTTCAATATTTATTTACATTTTCTTTTTTTAAGATTGAAAAGACACACAATCAACAACAAAAAAAACACATGACAACAATGCTCAAATAAATAATAAAATACAAATGACATCCACTAACATGACCTTACATTATAATAAATACAGCTATTACACATTCAAGCATATGAAAAGGTAACAAAAACAACATAAATAAAATATACATACAAATAATTTCAATGTTCCTAATGTTCAAAGCTTTAGACATTTCTTCCTTTACCAAATAATTCCATAAAAAGGCCTTTAGATAGAATAACAGGGTTTAGCATGTGTCTCACTTTTCAAATAAATAGTTATAATTGTAAAAGAATATCCCAATTTTTCAGAAAATGCATAAAAGGCGATAGGTTTGAAATTAGGGCTGCGACAAACGACTAATTTGATAATCGATTAATATATCGATTAATGAAACGATTAATCGACTATTCGGACTATTATGCCTTGCACAATTTCTCAGACGCTCTTATTTAGCCATCAACTTTTAGATGTAGCTTGAGGTTGTTTTAGGCATGTGGAAACTAACAATGAAGACAATAAAGATGAATACTTGATTCAAAAATACATATATTATTAAACTAACTAAACAAATTGTGAACAAAATTAACATTGCTTTTTATTTAAATTAAATAAATAATATTTCACATCAAAAGAAACAAAAAATGTTTTAACAAATCGTATTAAAGGTTGGGGGGGGGGTAATTTTGGAGAAACCAGCTCGAGTGCGCTAGAATCTGAAAATACACAACCGGAAATAATCTGCCACTTCCTCACAGAGCCCGTCCTCCAACACACACGAACGCGCACATGACCAATGAGGGCACGAGATAAGTGTGTTCACAGATGGAAGGCTGACAGGCAGGTAGGCCATCCAGTTACTTTAGCCGGGCCGGCTCAGATGATTGGTCGAGCTTTTCACAGCGCCACGGCTTCCACAGATGACATGTTTTTATGGATTTGTTGTCAAAGCACTGAAGATATTCATTGCTATCGGGATGTTCAGAGCATTCCATGGAATATAACAACAAGTGTATCTCGAGCCGGTTTCTCAAACTTACCTACCCCACCTTTAAATAATGTGATGACAGAACTGTAAACAGAATAGCTGAAACTTTAACAAACTAAATAACTCAGTTACCTCTAATCATTAACCCATGTTTGTATAATTGAGTTAACTCTGTGTGTTGCTGCTAGCATACATAACACCTGACGTGGAAACGTTCCTCGTGGATGTGGCTACAGAGCTACTAGAAAGACAGTCGAACCCGGTGCATTCCTCCGTCTGGATGGGGCTACAGAGCTACTAGAAAGACAGTCGAACCCGGTGCATTCCTCCGTCTGGATGTGGTGCACTTTTGCTAAATGTTTAGACAAATTGCTCGTGTTACCGCCCTTACATGCTGAACTCTTATTGCACTTTTGGCAACGAGCATTGTCCACATCGAGACATTTAACCACACCTTGGAGCGCGTAGTTCTCTCCGCCTTGTGTGTGTTGCTGCATGTAGCAGCTGCGTGTGTGTGTGTGTGTTGCTGCATGTAGCAGCTGTGTGTGTTGCTGCATGTAGCAGCTGTGTGTGTGCTGCTGCATGTAGCAGCTGCGTGTGTGTGTGTTGCTGCATGTAGCAGCTGCGTGTGTGTGTGTGTGTTGCTGCATGTAGCAGCTGCGTGTGTGTGTGTGTGTGTGTGCTGCATGCATGTAGCAGCTGCGTGTGTGTGTGTTGCTGCATGTAGCAGCTGTGTGTGTGTGTGTTGCTGCATGTAGCAGCTGCGTGTGTGTGTGTGTTGCTGCATGTAGCAGCTGCGTGTGTGTGTGTGTTACATGCATGTAGCAGCTGCGTGTGTGTGTGTTGCTGCATGTAGCAGCTGCGTGTATGTGTGCTGCATGCATGTAGCAGCTGCGTGTGTGTGTGTGTTGCTGCATGTAGCAGCTGCGTGTGTGTGTGTCTGCGTGTGTGTGTGTTGCTGCATGTAGCAGCTGCGTGTGTGTGTGCGTTGCTGCATGTAGCAGCTGCGTGTGTGTTGCTGCATGTAGCAGCTGCGTGTGTGTGTGTTGCATGCATGTAGCAGCTGCGTGTGTGTGTGTGTTGCTGCATGTAGCAGCTGCGTGTATGTGTGCTGCATGCATGTAGCAGCTGCGTGTGTGTGTGTGTTGCTGCATGTAGCAGCTGCGTGTGTGTGTGTCTGTGTGTTGCATGCATGTAGCAGCTGCGTGTGTGTGTGTGTTGCTGCATGTAGCAGCTGCGTGTGTGTGTGTGTTGCTGCATGTAGCAGCTGCGTGTGTGTTGCATGCATGTAGCAGCTGCGTGTGTGTGTGTTGCTGCATGTAGCAGCTGCGTGTGTGTGTGTTGCTGCATGTAGCTGCTGCGTGTGTGTGTTGCATGCATGTAGCAGCTGCGTGTGTGTGTGTGTTGCTGCATGTAGCAGCTGCGTGTGTGTGTGTTGCTGCATGTAGCAGCTGCGTGTGTGTGTGTGTTGCTGCATGTAGCAGCTGCGTGTGTGTGTGTGTTGCTGCATGTAGCAGCTGCGTGTGTGTGTGTGTTGCTGCATGTAGCTGCGTGTGTGTGTGTGTTGCTGCATGTAGCAGCTGCGTGTGTTTGTGTGTTGCTGCATGTAGCAGCTGCGTGTGTGTTTGTGTTGCTGCATGTAGCAGCTGCGTGTGTGTGTTGCTGCATGTAGCAGCTGTGTGTGTGTTGCTGCATGTAGCAGCTGCGTGTGTGTGTGTGTTGCTGCATGTAGCAGCTGCGTGTGTGTGTGTGTTGCTGCATGTAGCAGCTGCGTGTGTGTGTGTGTTGCTGCATGTAGCAGCTGCGTGTGTGTGTGTTGCTGCATGTAGCAGCTGTGTGTGTGTGTGTGTTGCTGCATGTAGCAGCTGCGTGTGTGTGTGTGTTGCTGCATGTAGCATCTGCGTGTGTGTGTGTGCGTTGCTGCATGTAGCAGCTGCGTGTGTGTGTGTGTTGCTGCATGTAGCAGCTGCGTGTGTGTGTGTGCTGCATGCATGTAGCAGCTGCGTGTGTGTGTGTTGCTGCATGTAGCAGCTGCGTGTGTGTGTGTTGCTGCATGTAGCAGCTGCGTGTGTGTGTGTTGCTGCATGTAGCAGCTGTGTGTGTGTTGCTGCATGTAGCAGCTGCATGTGTGTGTGTTGCTGCATGTAGCAGCTGCGTGTGTGTGTGTGTTGCTGCATGTAGCAGCTGCGTGTGTGTGTGTGTTGCTGCATGTAGCAGCTGCGTGTGTGTGTGTGTTGCTGCATGTAGCAGCTGCGTGTGTGTGTGTGTGTTGCTGCATGTAGCAGCTGCGTGTGTGTGTGTGCTGCTGCATGTAGCAGCTGCGTGTGTGTGTGTGTGTTGCTGCATGTTGCAGCTGCGTGTGTGTGTGTGTTGCTGCATGTAGCAGCTGTGTGTGTGTTGCTGCATGTAGCAGCTGCGTGTGTGTGTGTGCTGCATGCATGTAGCAGCTGCGTGTGTGTAAGCTGCCCCGCCCCCTCGCACACAGACGGGGGAGAGATCTCTCGTCTGGATTGGAAAGATCGAAAATACATCATAGACTCATTTTGTAGTCTCATTGCATGTTAGAAACGAGTTGGCGACACTGAGAATGCGATATAATGTTTATGTAGCAATAATACATAAGACATATCTTTTTTAAATGTCTCCAGTACCGATAAAAAGACCGATAACGTTGGAGCTTAACGGCGCATAAAACACACGTGATGACGTCACCAACAAATCGACGACTGAATTAGTTGGCAACTAATTTGGTCATTGATTTTAATCGATTAAGTCGATTAGTTGTTGCACCCCTATTTGAAATGTTTCATATTTTTCTCATTTTGCAAAGAAATGGTTCAAATTGTTAAAACTAAACATGTATTAGATGTTGGTAGAGGTTGTTGTGATGGTAGGGCTGCATGATTAGGAACAAATAACTAATTGGGATCTTTTAACTGTAATAGCAATCAGATTCTCAATATAAGAGGGAATGATGCTTTTTGAAACATTTAAAAATATAAATGAAAAGAATCATGGAGTTATCTTTTAAGATGTTTCCCAAACAAGGGTTCTGGGTTATGTGACATCCCATAATGCTGCTGATCTCTTCCTGTTTACCTGTGGCGTCGCCCACTTCAAAGTCACTGTCGTCGGAGCTGTCATAATCCAAGGCGTCCAATAGGGAGGCGGCGAGGGGCTTCACCTGCCGCCGCTTCACACCTCGGTCCACTGGAAACACAGGAGTTTAAAGTTAGCTGGGAATGCCTATATAATATCCTGCTTTATTCAAAAGATTCAATTCAAGATTAAACGGTTTTATCATCAGATGCTCAGCAGCTTCAGGGTAGAAATGGAATTCTTCTGACCTGAGCTCCTCCAACAATGCAACATATATAATAAAATACAAAAATTAAAAATAGTGCAGGAAGACTATATACATGTAAATAGAATATTATATGTACAAGAACAGAATATGAAATTAAATAATGTACATTAAGCCTAATTTAAATACGGTTTACCTACCTACCTATCTATCTATCTGTCTATCTATGCTATTGCACTGATAACAACCTGTTATTAAAGCGTTGCCTGAAGCTCCCACACATAACAGAGAGAGAGAGAGAGAGATGTCCTCAAAGCATTGAATGGATACTGATTGTATAAAACAGACTGTCAAAGGAACATTCATTCTGTCTTTAAATATATGTATATCAAGGACTGATATGTCCATAATTAGATGACATGCTATATCTCTGGGCTGAAGCAACAATCTCTTTGATTAGTTTACGTAACTTCATCATGATGAGTATACCTTTGGTAAACCAGGTATGTATATTTATCATAAAGCTGATCAAGAAGTGGAACTTATGTGATATTCATGTTGGTATCCTAGGTTATTGTGGAGGGGGAACAAGTCCGAATCTACTTCAAAGTTTTAGAAACGTTCAAGCACCAAGCTCGTAAAGTAGACAACGGTATATCCCAGTTTAGATCTAGTGCAAGATTGTGTTTCATATTGCTTTTAAATACGTAAACAACCAAGGGCACCATATAGTTCAACACACAGTAGGAAACCTTGTAGAAATACAGCTAAGAGTCTATGCCCCCACATTTCTGCATCACTCTAATGTAAGGATTCAGGTGTTCTATTACAGTAACAAAGTTCTTCTGCCTCCAAAACCTCACTTAACATTGTGTTCACAGCACATTCAAGCAGCACTAGATCTATGTGGGAGTGCAGAATAAAATGCAACCAGTCTTATATACCAAAACAGATCACTTTTCTGCATGTTTAGGAAGCAGGTTAACAGATAGATCTGCTAATCTATAAAGACAACAAGCTCATCTTATTCTATTTTACATATACTTTACTATAGTTACAAGATAGTTATAACCAGGGGTGCACATAACTGGTACGCTGGTACGCATGCGCAGCACAAATCTGAATTGCGTAACGTCACTTGTGTCACTACGCGCCTTTGCGTAGCCTACCTCAAAACAAAACACATATTTCGTCTACACGTGTTTCTTGTCAACACTCAATGGAGTAAGCTACGAGACATGTGGGAGGCGTGTGGTGCAGTGGGTTGCTCGTTGGGGTTCGGATCAGGGGGTCACAGGTTCAAACCCCACTGCAGTCAGCATGTCGTTGTGTCCCTGAGACACTTCACCCCAAAGTGCTCCTGTGGGGATTGCCCTCAGTATTGAGTATGTAAGTCGCTTTGGATAAAAGCGTCTAACAAGTGACATGTAATGTAATGTAACATGTAAAAAAAAACAAAGACATTAAGCAGCTACGTTGCCGTTTCGCTCCCTGCTAAAAATCTTCGGACTTTCTATGACTGATTGACCTGGGTGCTGGCTGAGCCGCGCAGGACATAACCGACGGACCTGTGAAGCTTTACAGGAGGCAGAGGCTTAGATCACCGGACGACAGAGTTGTTCACCGTGTGCACAGACAGGGTTAACGTCGGTATGAACAACAGAATTGTGCCAAAACTCCGCCAACTGGCCACAGTGGGAGACTCCCCTGTGCACATTCTGTTCCCCGCGCACACACTGGAGAACTACGCAAAATCTGCTGATCACAACGTTCACGCTCTGTGGTCAAGCTTGACCACAGAGTCAAGGTTGTTTGATTTACAACAAACTTACTCAGGGTGTTAATGGAAGAGTTTGAAATCAGACAGAGGTGGAAGAAGTACTCAGATCTTGTACTTGAGTAAAAGTAGATGAACTCAGGTCATGTACTTGAGTAAAAGTAGAAGTACTCAGATCTTGTACTTGAGTAAAAGTAGAAGTACCAGAGTGTAGGAATACTCTGTTTTCAGTAAAAGTCCTGCATTCAAAATGTTCCTCAAGTAAAAGTAGAAAAGTATTCTCATCAAAATATAGTGAAAGTAGCGACAGTAAAAGTAGTCATTGTGCAGATTGGTCCATTTCAGAATAATATATATGATATGTTTTATAATGATTGATCATGAAAGTGTTCTCAAAGCTGGTAAAGGTGCAGCTAGTTTGAATGACTTTGTATACTGCAGGGTAGCTTGTGGATTTACTCCAGGTGGAACTAAAGTCTGATTTAACACTTGATTAGATTTCACATCATTCATCCACATCTGTGAAGTAACTAAAGGGATTAAATACATGTAGTGGAGTAGAAGTACACCATCTACCTCTGAACTGTAGAGGAGTAGAAGTACACAGGAGCATCAAAGTCAAGTAAAAGTACAAATATCTCAAAATGTTACTTAAGTACAGTACTTGAATAAGTGTACTTAGTAACTTCCCTCATCTGAAATCAGATATGACTTCAAGTCATGTGATAATTTCTTAGTATTTGATCCTTCAACTTGGCCTCAGGAAATGCAAGGACTTCACAGTTTTGGCAACAAGTTTTGGAGAAAGCAAATTTGGAGGCTTAAAAAGAGACAGGGAGGTGCATCCTCATCATCTTCATCATCTAGCATGCAAGAAGTGTAAATAGAGGACAGTGAAGGAGACACTGAGGAGGACCATGCTTCGTGTGGGGTGAGTACCAAACGCTGTCTCCTGGTACTCATCTGAGTAACTCACTAAAAAAGTGATGTGCACCCCTGGTTATAACATCCCTTATTGTTTTAGGTCTTCTATATTATGTTGCATGGTTGAAAGAGCCTAGGACTTCAGATGTTCATTGCTATATCTACACTGCAGCTGCTATTCATAAGATGATAAAACCTTTGACTCTTGAATCTAAGAAACCCAGAAAAGCATCAGTCCTAGTTTCAGATTTGAGGGATCATCAGATCTACTGCTGTTTGTTTACATCATGCAGACATTAACACAGACCTCTGTGACTTCATTAAACATGAATTAAGCCCACGAGCTCTAATAACAAGCAACCCTGATGCTAATAGGATTTGTATTTTGAAACGTTTTTTTTAGTTTTTTAAGTTTTTTTTTTAAACTTTTTATTATATTTGTTATTATATCATAACTTAGTACTTTTTTTTTTAACATATGTAACATTAAGCTGTCTGTGGCTCTTTCCTGCTGTAACGATGCAAATGTCCCCTCTGTGGGACTAATAAAGGTATTCTGATATATTAAGATGAGATTCATTTCTATTTGATCTGTATTGACTTGCACTATTGTATCTGTTTTATCTGTGCTATGTCCTATATGTATATGTTGTATTGTTGGAGGAGCCTGTGACTTCAGTTTTTCATTGACATATCTACACTGTAGCTGCTGTACAAATGGCAATAAAGCCTTGAATTGAATTGAAATAAACGCTCCTCATGTGCAAACTGCAGCTGTTAGCAGAGAGTTAGCAAACAAAGGGCACTGCTGCAACAATAACGTGACCAAAATGCTAGAAAATGCTGGTAAAACTCTTGTTCTTTCAGCTAATACTTAACCTCATAGATTCCCTTTCACCTAACACGTAAATGCATGGATAATAATCCCGTAAAACATCAAACTGAGTGGTTTACTGCAGCTGCACCTCCTCACATCCTTCAGCTACTTAGCATAAGAGCTATCTGTTGCTAACATTAACATTAGCCTCTCCCGTCAAACAGACGGCTTTGTTATGCAAATCATTAACTCCACTTCACACATATAAGCACGAGAACATCATCACAGGTTAGAAGCGCAGTTTACACTGATAAAAAGAGACGGGAAAAGGTGCAAAAGCTGCGCTAAACACACGTTAGCATCACATGCTAATCACACAGCTGGGCTAGCCGTTAATTAGCCGTTAGTTAGCCGTTGGAGGCAGCGAAACAACGCTGTTAAATCCGTTTGAACTTCACAATAATCGCGGTGAAAGTGAGAGGAAAGAGAGAGGAAAGAGACATCATGATAACTCACTCTTGTGTCTGTTTTCTCTCCTGTTAGCCTGTTAGCAGCAGCTCTCCTGTTAGCCTGTTAGCATCAGCATGAGGACAATGGAGCTGTGACGTCAGCCTGATGTTGTTGCCATGGGGACAGATATATGAGGAGGATGCACTGCAGAGGAATATATGATGAAAACAGGTAATAAATACAACCATGTTACTTATTAAAATAACATACTGTACCTACATGTTGCAGCCTACTGGCACAACATAACAGGACATATTTAACTGCACCTACGGTATGTTTCTGTCCCTTTATATTAGAGAGTATTCTACATGTTTCTGTATAAGTTATAGTGTGTAGATACTCCTCTGAATATGTCTTTTCTACTGAGAATTTGTATATTTTGTTTTAAATATTTAATGTTTATTTCTATTGTATTTCATTCTATTATTTCTGCTGTGACATCCATCATAAATGAAGTATTGGTATTTTTCTAACTAAGAGTTAGGAGCATAATTAAAAACAAGTTATAAAGAAAAAGAAAGAGTGATATCACAAAACAATAAAACATGAACAGTGATACCACTAAAATGACCCCAAACTAAAGGCCAAATTACAAAGATAGGTCTTCAATTGCCTTTTAAAAACTCTAATGGAGTTTGCTGAAGATCCATGACCGAAGAACAATTAAAAACACGTCTGCATCACTCTCGGTTTTTAAGAAAAGCCTAAAGACCCTCCTTTTCCGCACCGAGTTTTACTGACTGTCCTGGTTCTCTCTTTTAACCTTGTATTCTCTGGTTTTGAATTAAGCTCCCTAGTGTTCAGCGTCCTGCTTTCTAACAAATATGTTTCGTAAATAACTCTCATTGAATTGTGAAGCACCGTGCAATACAAGATAACATGTATTATTATTATTATTATTATTATTAAATGAAATGTTGCACTGGCTTGTAATACTAGTTGAGCACAACATTTTGACATTTGTTTTATTATTTTACTCCGATTGTGTTATTTTATGTGTTCCCTGTGCAGCACTTTGGTCCCCTGAGGTTGATTTAAATGCTATATAAATAAATAAAGATTGAGTGCTGCTTTTACTTCAAATACAACTATTTATTCACTTGTAATCCAGTGAGTTGTATTCTGTTAATTCACACCTGGCCTCACTAACGTTATCACAGGGACTCGTCCAACACTATCTGGATGCATCGTGTAGTAAATGATGAAAACGCTGATAGTGATGATGATGATGATGAAGATAGTGATGATGAATATGATGATGGTTATCCTCTGTGTTTTGATGCCCTGATAAAAACCTCCTCTGTGCAGCACAAAGCGGGGTCATTTGTCTTCTGCAGGACCGTTGTCTTCGTCCCTTTTGCTTCCCGGCGCCATCCGTCTTCCCCTCATCGAGCGTCAGGATCAATCCCCACTCATTCATTTTAATCCTCTCTTTATTTGCTAAACTGGCAAAGTCAGTGGAGCACAATGGAAACAAAGCTGGGGGTTTGAAAATGAGCCAAAAGTAGGATTTTATGCAACTGTTTAACTCAAAAAGAACATTTGCAGAAAATTACAAACAACTGCATATTAGGGATCTTTCAGCTCTCAAGGTCATCTAATCTGAACCGAAGGTGGGCCATTTTAGTAATGTCAACACAAACTTTAAAGAGTCCTCTCCTGCTGATGTCAGGTGTATATCAGTATGTAGTGTCTCTACTTTAAAGAGTCCTCTCCTGCTGATGTTCAGGTGTATATCAGTGTGTAGTGTCTCTACTTTAAAGAGTCCTCTCCTGCTGATGTTCAGGTGTATATCAGTATGTAGTGTCTCTACTTTAAAGAGTCCTCTCCTGCTGATGGTCAGGTGTATATCAGTATGTAGTGTCTCTACTTTAAAGAGTCCTCTCCTGCTGATGTTCAGGTGTATATCAGTGTGTAGTGTCTCTCCTTTAAAGAGTCCTCTCCTGCTGATGTTCAGGTGTATATCAGTATGTAGTGTCTCTACTTTAAAGAGTCCTCTCCTGCTGATGTTCAGGTGTATATCAGTATGTAGTGTCTCTACTTTAAAGAGTCCTCTCCTGCTGATGTTCAGGTGTATATCAGTATGTAGTGTCTCTACTTTAAAGAGTCCTCTCCTGCTGATGTTCAGGTGTATATCAGTATGTAGTGTCTCTACTTTAAAGAGTCCTCTCCTGCTGATGTTCAGGTGTATATCAGTATGTAGTGTCTCTACTTTAAAGAGTCCTCTCCTGCTGATGTTCAGGTGTATATCAGTATGTAGTGTCTCTACTTTAAAGAGTCCTCTCCTGCTGATGTTCAGGTGTATATCAGTATGTAGTGTCTCTACTTTAAAGAGTCCTCTCCTGCTGATGTTCAGGTGTATATCAGTGTGTAGTGTCTCTCCTTTAAAGAGTCCTCTCCTGCTGATGTTCAGGTGTATATCAGTATGTAGTGTCTCTACTTTAAAGAGTCCTCTCCTGCTGATGTTCAGGTGTATATCAGTATGTAGTGTCTCTACTTTAAAGAGTCCTCTCCTGCTGATGTTCAGGTGTATATCAGTATGTAGTGTCTCTGCTTTAAAGAGTCCTCTCCTGTTGATGTTCAGGTGTATATCAGTATGTAGTGTCTCTACTTTAAAGAGTCCTCTCCTGCTGATGTTCAGGTGTATGGTTTTTTAAGCTAAAACGATCTAACTGTTTACTGTATTGTGATTCAGAGGCACAGAAAACACTCTAGTCATTTACAAAAGGACAAATGAAGTGCACAAACATCCCGTATACCAGCGTTACCCTCAGGCCATTTACTCCAGGGCAGGATGAAATGCGGCGGGCGATAAAAACTCCATGTTGGCGACTTTAGTGAAGAGTGATTTAAGGAGGAAGAGTTTTCTCCTCTGATATCAGTCAGCTCGATGAGCCGCAGGACAGAAGCAATTACACCCAGAGTCGGAATAACACAGGAAATAAAAACATTACTATAAAGACGCTGTGTGACGTGTGAGCGTTAAAACCTCGTCTGAAGAGGAGTAATTGCATTGTGTGTTATTTATGAATCGTGAGGTAAACACGTCTGTAAACACCTCCACCGTCTTGCATTTAAATTGGAATATTTATCTGTACATACAGTGTAAATCACATGACTTCATTTATCTTTCATGAGTCTCTGCCTCTACAGTTAGTATTTGTGCAGAAAGTGAATTGTATTTCTGCTTGGCTGCCGACGCCTCGCTGTATAAATGTTAACGTGCAACCAATTACATCTGAGACATGCAGGACAAATTATATTTAAAGAAGAGTCGTTTTCAGCTCTCACTGAGATAAATCTGAAGATGCAATTTAATGAAGATCGAAAAAAGTGTTTTTGTGTTTGTCTTTTTTAAACGTTGGTTGTAAAACAGAGGCTCCGGGACTCCTAGATGAGGCAAGGGATATACAAATTAGCATTATTTCAAGTAACTGTACTTCATTGACTCTAAAATGTACTAAGTTAGACTAGGACAATATTAATAACTCTCCTCTTTGTGCGTAGAGTGTAGAAATAGGTCTGTGTAGCCTAGCCTAGCTTAAAACAAAAACAGCACTGTCTTAATTTGCATACTTCTGTATTTTCTCTTGCTATTTTGAGTGCCTAAGTGCATTTACGCTAAGAAATATTGCTAAATGCACTTTACTACCTGCATGGTGCCTTTATAACGGTCAGAAAGTGTGTGAAAGAGTGTGTAACGCTGGACACACTCAAAGACCGCCATCTTGGCTACGTAGCATTAGCTCAAGTGAACTCCGCACTTTACAAAAAAAACGTAAAACATGCGGCTGCTTTTTCCGTAGTTGATAAAGACAGACAGATATACTCTCCTCAAAAAGAGCCAATGAATTGTAGTGGGTTAGTAGAGCAGTGTGTAATGATTTAGTACAGCGAACAATAATACTGTTAGCTAACAAGCTAGCTAATGAGCTAATGAGCTAGCTAACAATAATAATAATAATCCATTTTATTTATAAGCTTGCTTTTCATTCACGTAAACAAAACTCAAAGTGCTACAGCAACAACAAAAACAATTAAAACAACAGAATAAAAGCAGTGACATGCTGGTATGCAAAATGTGGGGGTTATCTAGTAAAAGGCTATTCTAAAAAGATGCGTATTTGTTAACAAGCTAGATAACAGCAGCCATTTGCGTTTTGAGACAATGCTACGATATTCACACACTAAGTACACAGTACAATTATTCACTGTGTACAATAAGGCAGTGTAGGCTACTAAGGAAAGTATCCAAAGTTAAAGGGCCCATGTCATGGCCATTTCCACTGATCATAGTTCCATTGTTGAGGTATACTAAAATAGATTTATACTGTGCATTGTTCCAAACTCACATTGGTTTCGCATACAGCATCTCTGTAAAGTATGTGTATTCAGCAGTATTCACTCTCTCCACTAAACGGCTCGTTGCAGCTCTTGCCCCCCCTCCCTGTGAGCACAGTGTGCTCTGATTGGTCGGGACGTTGTGAATCGCGCTGAGCTCCGTGGAGGTGTGGTTTCCTTGTTTAGCGATACACAGCGAAACACAGCCAAACTCATCCTGAGCACACACAAACTCACAGCCGAAGTAAAGACAATAAGTGTGGCTTGATATTGAGTAAGAAAAAGGTTGATAAACGCTGTGAGAATGGGTCTGCAGAGAGAATTTCAGAGAGATCCCAACTGTCTGTTATCAGCCTGCAGCCAGGGAGGAGAAATCAGCAGAGCTGCCTACACTGAGTGTGTGTGTGAGGAAGTCCGTGGATTGGTCAATTTGGACCAATCAGCAGAGGCTTAACGTAACGGCTCCGCGGACGTAACGTAACGGCTCCACGGATGGGTCCATTTGGTTCCGGGTACGAGCTGACGTCAGCTCGTACCCGGAACCAAACGGACCCATCCGTGGAGCAAAGAAACTGAGAAATCTCCAACGAGGCGTTTTGGGGAGGAATTTTCTATGTTAGAGTTTTACTCGCTACAGGGTGTACTTTGAGGGTTTGTGACTCTGCAGACCGTTTACATGCAGAAAAACCTACATAACACACAAGGTGACGGGTAATAACCGGAAAAGCATGACATGGGACCTTTAAGACAAAACATACAACCCAGTCTCACGGCATTTCGTGTTATAGTCACAAAATTAATGTAATCTATTGAATCGTGTTCACCAACAAGATTTTTTGCATTTTTTTTTGTCACACAGAACGATTTTAAAAGCAATGTATTTCTATTGGTAGTGTGTTTCGTGCCTGCACCACATCTTTTTGTCCGGTCGGGTCTTGGAAGACCAGAAGCTGTGTGGTTCATAAAAACATTTTCTTAATCAATATCTAACCCTAAGCCTAACCCTTTTATTTAAAATTGTATAATGTCGGAGTTTCTTTGCCGTCGAAGAAATGGTTCAGAGCCTCAGAATACTGACATCTGTATTTTTTGTCATCTTTTTTTCCTTCTAATGTGTTATTATTTGGTGCAGGCACGAAACATACTACCAATAGAAATGCATTGCTTCTAAAATCGTTCAGTGTCAGAATACTGAAATCTGAATTTTTTTAATCTGTTTTTCCTTAATTTGTTATTATTTACATTCCTTTTAAAATCGTTCTGTGTGACACGGAAAAAATGGGGAAATCGTGTTAGTGAACACGAATCAATAGATTCATTCCGTGACTATAACACAAAATGCCGTGAGACTGGGTTGAAATATGGGGCTTTTATTTACGTTTATATCTTAAATAATAACCCAAACTTTAAAAAATGAGGTTTCTTCACATACATCCATCAGAACCCGAGATAAACAAATTGGAAGTCCTTCACCCCTTAAAGTCTTACATTTCAACATTATACTTCACTCTATATCACTACAAACATGGGGAGCCACAAAGAGAGAGATACATGTGAAGAGGGGACATTGGTAAGAGACGTTTGGGTCAATGGGTTCAACATCTTAAAAACATTATTTGTGACGCTAATATCTCTTTTAGTCCTTCTGCAATAAAATGTGTTTACTTAAAACCCATCACTTCAAATGTTTATCATATTTTTATAATACCCAATTTACTGTGAGCTTGCACACTTGACCCTAAACCGCTAAATCTTAAAAAGATGCTATTTGCAGAAGAAGAGTCAGAGGATTTCAAACAACTCAGTACCACACACACACACACACACACACACACACACACACACACACACACACACACACACACACACACACACACACACACACACACACACACACACACACACACACACACACACACACACACACACACACACACACACACACACACAGCACAAGTATCTGCAAGGTTAATAGATGTCATGGAGAGTGTGTTCATTAATCTGACACCTTCCCTGTGTTTTCTCATCGCTGCTCCGCCACTTTGAATCTCATGACGCCTCAGTCACGTTCACACAGATATCCTCAGAAAAATGCAGATGTCTGACTTCCAATTCCCTTTAAAAGGCGACAAACGATTTATAAAAGTTGCAGCTCTCTCTGTGTGTGATGGATGGGCTGTCATCCTCCCACAGTGCATTGCTTCTTTCTCTTTATGGACGCCTCACTGTGAGCGGCACGCTGTACTCTTTCTCTCTTATCGTAACTCCGCTGCTTTCGGGCCGCCTCACATAAACAAACAGTGAAAAATCACGACTTTGAGAGGAGGAAAGTCAGGAGATAGAGCTCATATGAGGAGGAAATCATCTTTACCAGAGAGGGAGGAAGTAGTCAGGTCTTTTGTTCAAGGAAAGCAGTAAAAACAAATTGAAAAACACAAAAAAATCATGGCCATTAACACGGGAGCATGCAGAAATCATATGCTTCTTCAAGGGGTTTCCCTACATTAGTACAGTACGTAGTCATCAGGCATTTCTATTACTCACCTGTTCATGATCATGATGTTACATGAGGGATACGAATGCATGTGTTGTGTTTTGAATTTCCTCTCTAAAGATATGGTTTGTAAAAAATATGGAAATCAGAAAATAAGTACAAATCTGAAATCCTTTAAGAGTCCCGTTGCGGGGAAACGTACAGTGGAAGAGCAAAGGTCACATCACACAAAAAAAAAGAAAAAAAAAAAGAATTTAAATAAAGACACAAAAACACGTTAATAAAAAAGAAAAAAACTGCAGAAAACGTCCTCGAACACAGTGACATCACTATGAATAACCTGCACTCCTATTGGCTAGCACTCCAACACATTGTACATGATAGGCTAAGGGGCGGGACATCTCTAAGCGGTTGACCAATCACAACAGAACCGGCCAGCAAACCAATCAGAGCAGACTGGGCTCTGGTTTCAGACAGAGGGTGGAAAGAGGGAGAGGTTGTATGTGATGTATTGCTGGGTGAAATAGCAGCAGAATAACAAAGCAGAATGCAAAGAGTGTATATTGCGCAAGATTGTAATAGTCTGTATTTTGTGGTGGTTTGAAAACAAACTCATCAATCCAATAAGTAACGTAAAAAATATGGAAAAAGTCTTTATTACATACTGAGATTTGTAAAGGAGAAGAGTCATTGGTGCAGCTGCTGAGTCACATGTGATTGCACCCGAGAAAACACTTTACGGAAACATTAGACTTGTAGAAATGTAGCTGATGTTCTCACATGTGTACCTATATAAATGTGTGTGTGTGTGTGTGACCTGGTGGACATTGTCTCTGAATCTGTCCCTGCAGCAGCTTATCAGCTCTGTCCAGAGTTCCTCTCTCTCCAACACCTCCATCGCCTCAGAGGAAAATAAATTGCATCGGTGCATTTAATAAGAATAAAAAATATATTACAAACAGCACATAGAGATGTTTCTGCTGGAGGAGGGGAGTGTGTGTGTGTGGTGTGTGGTGTGTGTGTGCGTGTGGTGTGTGTGGTGTGTGTGTGTGTGTGTGTGGTGTGTGTGTGTGTGTGTGGTGTGTGTGGTGTGTGTGTGTGTGTGGTGTGTGTGTGTGTGTGTGTGGTGTGTGCGTGTGTGTGGTGTGTGTGGTGTGTGTGGTGTGGTGTGTGTGTGTGTGTGTGGTGTGTGTGTGTGTGTGTGGTGTGGTGTGTGTGTGTGGTGGTGTGTGTGGTGGTGTGTGGTGTGGTGTGTGTGTGTGTGTGTGGGTGTGTGTGTGGTGTGTGTGTGCGTGTGTGTGGGTGTGTGTGTGTGTGTGTGTGTGGGTGTGTGTGGTGTGTGTGTGTGTGTGGTGTGTGTGTGTGCATGTGTGTGTGTGTGTGTGGTGTGTTGGTGTGTGTGTGTGTGTGTGTGTGTGTGTGTGGTGGTGTGTGGTGTGGTGTGTTGTGTGTGTGTGTGTGTGTGGTGTGTGTGTGTGGGTGTGTGTGTGTGTGTGTGCGTGTGTGGTGTGTGTGTGTGTGTGGTGTGTGTGGTGTGTGTGTGGTGTGTGTGTGTGTGTGTGGTGTGTGTGTGGGTGTGTGTGTGTGTCTGTGTGGTGTGTGTGTGTGTGTTGGTGTGGTGGTGGGTGTGTGTGGTGTGTGTGTTGGTGTGTGTGTGTGTGTGGTGGGTGTGTGTGGTGGTGTGGTGTGTGGTGGTGTGGTGTGTGGTGTGTGTGGTGTGGTGTGTGTGTGGTTTGTGTGTGTGTGTGGGTGTGTGTGGTGGGTGTGTGTGTGTGTGGTGTGTGTGGTGTGTGGTGTGTGTGTGTGTGTGTGTGTGTGTGTGTGTGTGTGTGTGATGGGGATCTGACGGCAGTTGGACCTCATGATGAACATTTCTCTGGCTCCTGCCCTCCTCCACAAAACCAAACAAAATGTATTTCCTTTGCGTTATCCCGCCAGTGTCACGGTGCATATTGAATTCCTGACAGCAGCGTGACGGTGTCTATGGAAGGTAATTACATATTGAATGTTCCTTTTCTTCATTCAGCTCCTGGAGGGGAAAATCCATCTGTTACGCCCAGAGATTGTGCGGAGAAATCATGTTTCCTCAAGCCCTCAAACACAGCCATTTACATCGATATCAAAACAGGTAGAGCAGCGCTGGATATCTGCCGCACGGCAAATTAACTTCTGCCAATGCTGCACGCGTGAAATAAGGATGTTCTA
>CM062280.1:30208119-30218119 GCA_031216635.1 Dissostichus eleginoides
AATCCCTCTTAACAGAGTAGGTGGTGGAAATAACGTAAAGCGCTCACAAGGAGAAAAAACTAGCGTAACAAAAAGAGGACTTAATAAAAACTGAAGCCAACAAAATAAAGAAAAGCAACAAAACCTGTCATGAGCGATCCTTTCTGAGCTGAGGCTTGGCACGACCATTCAGGGGAACAAACGAGACGAACTGACACAGGACAGGGGAGAGACAGGACTATTCAAACATGAGGTGAGTGGGAACAGGTGGAAACAATCAGGGGCGGGCAGACGCTGATGATGGCGAGAAAAACACACAGGAGGAGAAGAAACGGCCTGAAATGAGAGACAAGAGGCCTAAACATAACTAACACATTTGACGAGACACAACTATTTTGGTCCGATTTTTGGAGGCGGAGACCAAAACCAACTTCAGGTTTATTGTGATAAATGTACGATAAAGTGTGTGATTTGTATTAATAGGTTTGCTGTCATTTTTACGGGAGAATTATGAGCTTAACCTAAAGCTGTTTTTGAGCCTTTTTGAGGTGTTGTTTTTGGTTTAACAGCCAACAAGCTGAGCCGCAGAAGTCAGATGTTTGGTGATGGAGACCAAAAACGGCAGCTTTTTAGCCACTTTTAGGCTTTCTTTTCTTTGGCTGTAAACTCAGTTGGGTTGGGGGTCGCTGGGTAGAGACTAAAAACAGAAATACAACAGAAATACTTGGTTTTCAGGGTTTGGTTTGAACACATGTAGGAAGTGACGGCTACTCTTAACGAAGCCACTTCAGGTTAACGAGATATAACAATACTGTGTGGGATCTGAAGCAACTGAAATAAAGAGGAACGTAACCCTAAAGCTGCTCTTAGCCTCGTGTAGGTGTTGGCCTAACAGCCTGCAAACAACTGCAGAAGTCAGATTTGTGGTGGAGGAAACCAAAAACAGAGCAAAGCGTCCGATGTACGACCTGACTCAAAGCTGCCTCGATTAGGCCTTCTTTTGTTTTCCAGGACAGAGCTTTCTCATTCGAGTCTGTAAATAAAGTATTAGGCGTGCAAACACACGTGATCTTTGTGGTTATATATTTAATTTAAATAGCGCTTTTCATGAAACCCAAAAACGTTTTACAAAAGTTTCACTTAACAAACAAGCATAAGAAAAACAGACAATTGTTTAAGGCCAAGAAAAACTCATAAAAAATGATTATACAATTCAATTAAAACATATGTCTCAACAGCCCTGACTCCACTCAGCTCAACACTGCTTTGTAGCCTCATTAGTTGGGTGGAGACCAAAAACAGAGCAAAAAAGCAATTAAACTTGGTTAGGTTTGGTATAAATAAGAAGATTTAATTAGTTTTAATTGCTTTTTTGACCCATCAATCCATTCCTCAGACCTGCATGGCCTTTTATGGGAAACAAAGTTGTGGTATGTCAAAAACAATCAGATCGCATTTCCTAATGCTCCTAATGTCTTTCATTTTTGTAAAGCACTTTGAATTGCCTTGTGTTGAAAGCTGATATACGTAAACTTGCCTTGCCTATAGGGAGGTCCATAGCTTTATGAACATTTAAGCATGGACACATGTCACACACAGTCACCAAATATTAATAACTAAATGAACCTGAACACGAGCAGAATATGTCCTCTCTAAAGAAGAAGATGAAGAGCCATCGATGGATCATTTAACACCCCCCACTGAGGTTTACAGATGTACCTCTCAGGTTAATTCTTACAGCAGTTTCTCCCTGAATGTCTGAGTGGTTCCAGATGTTCAACACCATAAAGCCTCAGATTCATCAGCGGGGGGCAGATTGATCCTTTACACCTCCTCTGTTGACATCCAGTCCGCGCGACGCTTATTCTGCCAAACACCGACGCTTTCTGCTGAAACAAGCAGATCTCCTCGAGGTGGGACACCCTGCGCGAAATCATCCATAACCATGGAGCTGATATAGGGAAAAGGTGTGTGTGTGTGTGTGTGTGTGTGTGTGTGGTCAAACAACATGCTTTTCATTGCTGTAATTCATTCATTCAATCAGTGATCAGTAATTCCAGGCTGTAAACTCGGGGTGGTCGCCGGGTAGAGACCAACAAACGGGGCAGAAATAGTGTTTGGGTTAGAAGTGACGGCTACTCTCAACGAAGCCACTTCAGCTTTTTTTATTATTAATTTGACTTTGTTTATTGGGTTTTTTCAACAGCATACAGTTATTCCATCAAAGCATGGATCAAAAGTAGGTAAACAAATCTTCACTTTACAGAAAAATAGGTAGAGTATCTACGTAGATACTGCTTACACCAGGGCCAACACAGAGCCACTTAAGGTTTAACATGATATAAACATAACGCCAACGCTTTTCTGCTGAAACAAGCAGATCTCCTCGAGTGGGACACCCTGTGCCGACATCATCCATAACCATGGAGCTGATCTAGGGAAAAGGTGTGTGTGTGTGTGTGTGTGTGTGTGTGTGTGGGGGGGGGGGGTTCTTTGGCAAACAACATGCTTTTCATTGCTGTAATTCATTCATTCAATCAGCGCAGTGCAGCCTCGAGATGCTACTGTATTTGATTCCTAAACCGGCCTTTGATGCAGAAAAAGCCTCCTGTGACACTGAAAACAAGAAATGCAATTACTCCACTGCTCCGTGTTCTCCAGGCAATTAATGCATTCTGATTGGCTGTGTGTTTGCTGGCCTCCCTCCTCATTAGTGATGATTAATCACGGGGTAAAGCTCCTCGTACTTTAACCACCGAGCAGTTCTCGGGTGAGGTGTCACGTTTTTTTTGCAGCGTTTTAAAATCAATAGGCCAGATTAAAAGCATTGACGAGTTTCTCAGGTGTGAAGTTTTCTCATTTAACTCAAAGCAGACTGTCCGAGGCGAGCTTTCATTAAAATCTAAGAAGTGGGAAACAGTCGGTTTGAAATAAACATATTCCAGTCCTAAAACTCTCAGATCTGGAGGAAGATTGTCCCCCTTTCCTCCCCAGCAGTGGTCTCTTCCACGTGGAAAGCACAGGGCGATGGGGGGGTGCAGGGAAGAGGAAGTTATCACCAAATTGCCGTATCTACAAAGCTCTCCCTGCACGCCACAGATTTCCCTCTTTAATCTGACACATACAGCCTGTAAAACCCTGCAAGGCGCCGCGGAGCTCCTGCGCTGAGAGAGGCGCGAGAGAAAAGATAGCGCCATGTGAGGGAGAGAGAGGAACCATTTTATTTGTTCTTTGGAGCAAACATGTGCCCGGCTTTATGAAGGGAGTTAAATCGTGGAGGTTAATTGACAAAATGATATAACAAAGGCAGTGAAAAGCAAAGGAGAGATTGTGGCTGGCAGCGAACACTGAACCTCCTTCAGACTGTGCAGCCCTGATAAAAAAGCCCAGTTAATTGTCTCGCAATTTCTTCCACTTAATTTCATTCCAATTAGAGAAAAAATTGCGAGGAACTGTCTTTGCTCCTTTCATTGCTGCACACGTACCGCACCTCCATAGAAAATAACTTTTTAATGGCTGGATCTGCAGACAAGTCGAGGAAATGTTCCTGTGTCTGCGAACACGAACATTTTGTCCCAAACAGCCTCTGGTTCTGCAGCTCTTCTGATGACTAACTGCTCCGGTGGATACATGAGGCTCTGCAGCGTGAGCAGCGTCAGAAGAAGACCCCGTTCTGAGGGAAATGTCAGAGCACTTAAAGGTGAGCGTGTGACCACAGATCTCAGCTCTGCAGGGATTAAAGGGGAGTGAGTTTCCAAACAACAATATGAGAAACCCACGCCATCTTTGTGAGGAGCATAACGAGCTGCAGAGATACTGGAACATGCAAGAAAAGCTCGTGCAGAATCACATAAACGTCTTTGTATTAAATAAACTCAACTGTATGCTGTAATACCAAACAGTTGCTTTAGCATTGAGTTTGAGTCTCATTCCTGGCCTTGTGATGCATGTAAGTCACATTAAAACATACTATCTAATATATAACTCTTTAGATGCTGGACAGGTGGAGTACTGCAGGTCTATCAGAGATGTCTTTACTTAAAACATTTGTTTGCTGCTCTTTGGAATGAGGTCTGGTTATAGAAAATGATCTAAACCAATGAGCTTCAGTTTCCCTGTCCAACAATAGCTCTCATTTCAACTCTGATTCAGTTTTTACCCAATGTTTCCAACTCTTCAGATGCTAACCCTTTAAGCCTGCGTCACACTGTCCCGACATTGACACCAGATTGACACACGAATATGGAATTGTGAATTTCGCACGAAGATGGCCCCGAACTTGGTCAACAGCCAAGCAACAGCCGAAGCAAGTACGATGCCTACAGAAGGCCACACCATGGCACCCGAACCACACACTCCGTCATGTTGTTTCCATAGCAACAACAACTTCCTGTCAACGGCGTAAACTCGCCTTCAAAATAAAAGCATCTAAATAAAACAGGAAGTTAACCTAAATTACATTTAAGACATACAACTGCAACGAAAGTAACAAAAACAATGTCATATCCTTTTCAGTTTCACAGAACACAAATTGTACTAAATTACGACGGCATGGCGAGGGCTTCACGTAGTCGTGTTGCCTTCCTAAGACAATCGGGCAGCTTCTTGTTTCCTTCGTATTGTCTTCGTGAGCCGAAAAATGCCCGATGGCCCCGATGATCACACGAAGTAAAGACGAAGATGACACGATTTGAGAAGATGCCCTCACGAGTGCCTTACGAAGGGCAAAATGGACCCACGAATTCAACACGAAAATGAACCTTCGCAAGGTCCTTCGGCAATTTTTTGGCATGCCAAAGATTTTGCCACCGCTCACGAAGTTGCTGCCGGAGCCTGAGAAACTCCACCGGCGGTCATACGATGGCTTAGATGCCCTCACGAATGGCCCGATGTTGTTACGATCAGAGCCGAATTTGAACATTTCCTTTATCGTGTGTCCATCGGGTGTCAATTTCGGGACAGTGTGACGCGGGCTTTAAGGATTTCTAAGCAACAACATGAGGCAAACATACGTCATCTTTGTGAGGAGCATAAAGAGCTGCAGTGATACATGAACCTGCAGGAAGACCTCGTGCAGAATCACCTAAAAACCTTTTTGATTAAAGAAAGTCAGCAGTCTGTTGAGCTGCATTGACTTTGAGTCATATTTCTGGCCTTGTGATGAATGTAAGTCTCGTTAAAACTCCCTTTCTAATTCTTAAACAACACAAAAAGTGGAACAACTTACAGCTTAAAGTGGGAATGATGTTAAATAATGAGAAATAAACTAAAACAATGAGCTAAGCTAAATCCCTGCGTGGAGCTGAGGGAGCGTCAGAGCGGAGACAGAGTGTCTGTGGTTTCTCCCTAGGAGCGATATTTAATTATTTGATCCATTGTTTAAACAAGAGCAGTAATTAGTGCAGCTTTAGGAATCTAAAACAGTGTTTGCTTAGTATTAATGTTTAGCTGCTCCCTCTGATGTAGTGCGCTCTATAGGTTTGTGTGCATGTAAAGGGTCTGCAGAGGCTGAAATCCATGAGTTCCTCCAGAGGGAGTTTCTCACCCTCCATTGGACTCCTTTGATTACTTCCACAACATATTGGCCAGCGCTCCAACACATTGTACGTGATAGGCTAAAGGGGCGGGACATCTCTAAGCTGGTTGACCAATCACAACAGAGCCGGCCACCTAACCAATCAGAGCACACTGGGCTCTGGTTTCAGACAGAGGGTTAAAGCATGGAGACATGTCCCAGTAAGCTCATTTGACACATCTGTAAAAAAGAAACTGCACATTTCATAGTAAGTAGATGAGGATTTACAAGTTACATTTATTTTAAATTATCTTGATCTAAGGATCCAGAATTGACGATATTCAGTGAAGCCCCGCGCTTTCATAAAACATGACATTTTGTGCATTTTCTTCGCAGGAAGTCAAACAGATTAAAGTATATGTTTGTGTTAAAAGTCTTAAATGCACTCATCCTTTCAACAGGTCACAGCACTCTCATTATTCTTGAAATCACACAGAACATCCTCTCATAATGTCTGAAGAAAACAGCTCCTGTGTTCCTTTGAAAAACTTCCCAGAAAGACTCTGAGAGGAGCTTTTCTGGGAAGCTTTTGGTTCACTCCAAACATCTTAATTTTAGATTTTGTGGTGGACTTTGAAGCCTCGTGCCTCAGGGATGGCGGCGTGATTAGCATATGTTCCTGAACACAGGATGGATCTGTGGAGGATATACATACATTAGGAGGCGTCCCATTAGAGGCGCCGCACAACCGACTGATTTATGTTTCCTGTTGGCGTCACCTGACAGGGACATTAGTGTTACGGATGAGGACAGGTGACGCTGTCAGGACCATCCGTCTCAGGTGACGACGAGAAAAAAACATGCAAGAGGAGCAGGGAGCGAGGATTAGAGATGGGAGACACATCCTTTACTCACGTAGAAGTACACATACTCGTGTTTAAAAATACTCTGGTGAAAGTAGAAGTACTGACTAAACGTCTCTACTCAAGTCAAAGTAAAGAGGCTTTGAAATGTACTTCAGTAAAAAGTACCCATAACTAGTAGCTGTTTTAAAGAGTACCTGACCTCCCTTTATATTAATAGAACAATAATGTCATTGTTAGCTAATGAATGTTTCCATGCTGAACAACGGCAACATGACAACGTTTTCATTGGTCCCTCTTCTTTAGAGAAGACCAGGAAATGATGGATACACGGATCGTGTTCAAATCAATAGGCACGCAATGACTCTAAATAATAATGATCACGCCACCAAACACACATTCAGACTAAAGGAACCAGCCTGTTTGGAAAATGGAAGAAGTAGAAAGTACAGGTATTTGGGTTCAACATGTAAGAAGTAGAAAGTACAGGTATTTGGGTTCAAGATGTAGGAAGTAGAAAGTACAGGTATTTGGGTTCAAGATGTAGGAAGTAGAAAGTACAGGTATTTGGGTTCAACATGTAAGAAGTAGAAAGTACAGGTATTTGTGTTCAAAATGTAAGAAGTCAAAGTAAAAAGTCCTCTGTAATGTAATGGAGTAAAGTACTGATACCAGAAACATGTACTTAAGTACAGTAACAAAGTATTTGTACTCCACTACTCCTAACCTCTGGAGAGGATTACGGGTGAGGAGCATCTCTTATTGAATTGTCGTCCGTCTCTGCAGGAAAAACTCCTGCAGAGACGGACGACAATTCAATAATTCTGAAAGTGTCGCAGAACTCCATCACCGCGATAAAGGTGGCTCATACAAGTTCACCGGGTACATGTGACAAGACAGATTGCATCATGGGAGCTTATGACTTATTCATGGCCTATTATACTTTATGATTGCTATCACTTTGGCACTAAATACAGTTGACACGTACAGCACAGTGTGGGATGAGAGACCTGTGAGCGATGGACGAAGATATGTTTCAACAGGAAGGGGTTTCTGACAGCAGAGACGCTTCATAAATCACTGGATAAGGACAAGAAAAGGACTTCTAGTTCTACCTGTCTTTGCATGCAAAGATCCAACACCATACTGCACGAAGATGTACATGTAGGAGCAATTTAATTCACAAAACAAGTCACCTGTAAAGTCTCAAGATTGGATTTTAGAGCGTAGACATTTGGTTTATTGCAGCCAAAAGTCACACAAAAAAAAAATCTTTATGAAACAATAAGATCTGGTTGATTTTTGTATCCAATGATATCCTGATCTGATGACTTGATATACTATGTCAAATAATGTTTTAAAGAATGTGTCAAATATTGTGGACAGAAAACTGTAGATTTTCTAACATCTCACCCAAGAACTAACATGTATTTGATCTTTTTAAAGACTGAATCAGCTGCCTTGCAGGTGTAGCATGATATCATGGGTCCATTCTCAAAAAGATAAAGCTTACAAAACATCATTAAAAGCTTAAAGGAGAGGTGTCATGCTTTTCTGGTTATTACCCGTCCCCTTGTGTGTTATGTAGGTTTTTATGCATGTGAACGGTCTGCAGAGTCACAAACCCTCAAAGTACACCCTGTAGCGAGTAAAACTCTAACATAGAAAATTCCTCCCCAAAACTCCTCGTTGGAGATTTCTCAGTTTCTTTCTTTGCTCCACGGATGGGTCCGTTTGGTTCCGGGTACGAGCTGACGTCAGCTCGTACCCGGAACCAAATGGACCAATCCGTGGAGCCGTTACCTTACGTCCGCGGAGCCGTTACGTTAAGCCTCTGCTGATTGGTCCAAATTGACCAATCCATGGACTTCCTCACACACACACTCAGTGTAGGCAGCTCTGCTGATTTCTCCTCCCTGGCTGCAGGCTGATAACAGACAGTTGGGATCTCTCTGAAATTCTCTCTGCAGACCCATTCTCACAGCGTTTATCAACCTTTTTCTTACTCAATATCAAGCCACACTTATTGTCTTTACTTCGGCTGTGAGTTTGTGTGCTCAGGATGAGTTTGGCTGTGTTTCGCTGTGTATCGCTAAACAAGGAAACCACACCTCCACGGAGCTCAGCGCGATTCACAACGTCCCGACCAATCAGAGCACACTGTGCTCACAGGGAGGGGGGGGCAAGAGCTGCAACGAGCCGTTTAGTGGAGAGAGTGAATACTGCTGAATACACACACTTTACAGAGATGCTGTATGCGAAACCAATGTGAGTTTGGAAAAATGCACAGTATAAATCTATTCTAGTATACCTCAACAATGGAATTATGATCAGTGGAAATGGCCATGACATGGGCCCTTTAACGTATTACATACATTTCTGAAGTAAACATATGAGTCGTATAGGGTGGGTGGATGGGGGTAGAGACACTCCCTCTGGAGGAAACCCAGGGATTTTAGCCTTTGCAGACCATTTACATGCACTAACACCTATATAACACACTACAGGAGAAGGAAGAGACCAAATAAACGCATTTTTAAAGAAAACAAAAGTGGTCCGAGTACGTATCCTTGAGGAACGCCACATTTAATATCTGTCCGTCCGTCTGGCCATTTATCTGTAATTGTCTGATAAACTCTGGACTCACACATTGTTCTACGCCGAGAGAGGTTGACAAACAAAGGGAGAGCGAAGGGGAGCTGTGTGTAGTGGCATACAGGGGGAGGGGAGAGTGTGTGAGAGACGGGGGGAGTCTGTGTGTGTGTGTGTGTGTATGAGAGAGAATCAAATACAGGGATTTTAGCCTTTGCAGACCATTTACATGCACTAACTCCTATATAACACAAAACAGGAGAGGGAAGAGACCAAATAAACGCATTTATAGACAAAACAAAAGTGGTCAGAGTATGCATCCTTGAGGAACGCCACATTTAATATCATTTTATCTGTCCATATATTCGTCCGTCCATCCGTCTATCTCTCTAATATTGAATGATAAACTCTGGACTCACACATTGTTCTATACCGAGAGGTTGACAAACAAAGGGAGAGTGAAGGGGAGCTGTGTGTAGTGGCATACAGGGGGAGGGGAGAGTGTGTGAGAGACGGGGGGAGTCTGTGTGTGTGTGTGTGTGTGTGAGTGAGAGAGAATCAAACGCTGGCTGAATTGGGCCCAAATATCCAAGGTTAATTTTGTGAGAAAGCTGCAGCGCTCAGATAAGAGCGTCGCTGCAAATGAGTTCTGCCTGCCTGGATTACAGCTAAATTTATGCAGCTTTCCTTATCCTTTCACAAGCTCCTCTGAAGTGGCATAATTAACTTGCGCACATAAAATGTGCACATTTTCTGCATGGTGGTAACATTCCTCATTTTACTGCTTTGATTTTTTTTTGTGCTCCTATTCATGGAGGTACTTTACATGATTTTTTTTGCTTTTTCCTCAAGTTTAGAGCTGTGTCATTGTAGTGGCACGAGATGAGCCTTTCACCACTTAATCATTCTAATTACTCAATGGCTAAATCTCCGCCGTCATTATATTCGGCGCAGATACGACGAATAAACAAACACAGCGCTGCAATTACCCTCGAGTGTGCACAGCTTTATACAGTAGAAACAAAAGATGATTATGCAGAGCAGTTTTAAA
>CM062280.1:30223119-30225619 GCA_031216635.1 Dissostichus eleginoides
GTTAATTAGTTTAGGGTAAGGGTTAGGGTTAGTTAATTAGTTTAGGGTAAGGGTTAGAGTTAGTTAATTAGTTTAGGGTAAGGGTTAGAGTTAGTTAATTAGTTTAGGGTAAGGGTTAGAGTTAGTTAATTAGTTCAGGGTAAGGGTTAGAGTTAGTTAATTAGTTCAGGGTAAGGGTTAAGTTGAGTTAATTAGTTTAGGGTAAGGGTTAGAGTTAGTTAATTAGTTTAGGGTAAGGGTTAGAGTTAGTTAATTAGTTTAGGGTAAGGGTTAGAGTTAGTTAATTAGTTTAGGGTAAGGGTTAAGTTGAGTTCATTGGGTAACTCTGGTTGAGAGTTACCCAATGAACTACTAGTGATATTGCAAAGTATGATTTCTAAACAACAATTCACGCTATATGGAATCATCAGTACATTTCAAGGACATCCAGCCATCTCGTTATAAACCGAGGTCATGATCACGGGGGAAAAAGTGTCCTCATGGGGAGCTAAAAGACAAAGTTGAACATGAGTTGGAAACATGGAAGAAAGTCAGTGAAATCCCAATGATTGTGTCCTGGTGCAAAAAGGATGAAAAAGTTGATCCTGCTCCAAAACTAGGCCATGAACCCAGATTCATAAAGAGGTTTGCAGTGATTATTTCTGGCCTGGATAAAATGTGTAAATGAAATCTGACTTGTGTTTATCGGGGGGGAAGATGATAAAATAATCCGGATTGTGAAAATTGCTGGATTACACAGAAAATCATCACAATGGAGGTTTGCAAAGCGCTCTTTCTGTCTGCAGGGACGCAGATCATCACGCCAGATATGGAAGAAGTCATTTGGAGCTTTGTGAATTTTTACCAGTTGTTTCCACACTGAGAGCTGGGACAAAGGTTTGGGGTTTTAATCCTCACCCTTCATTCAACATGCAACGCACACACGATGATGAGGAGATTATCTGATGAGTGTGTGCTGCAGAAGTTTAGACGATGAACAGAACTCATCTCCATCATCAGCACCTCTTTTATCCGAGCGACAGAATCCATCCCATCTCAGGCTCATCAGCTCATTTGTGAAATGTTGGGGAAATTAATTTGGGTCCAGTCCTGCTGACAGTGATCGAGCACATTCCCTAATTACACTGTTACCATGGTGAGGCGCAGGTTTGATTTCTAAAGATCTATTTTCCAGCTTTTCTTAAAAAACATCTTTTATATCTGATTCATTCGGAGTGGAAGAGACCGAAGTGTACATCCTTCATTATGTCCTCCTTACTGTTCGTCAATTAGAGTTATTTGTGTGTGTGTGTGTGTGTGTGTGTGTGTGTGAAGTCATGCTGTGGATCCTGAGTTTTGGATCCCGTCGTTTGGTTTCTGCAGCTTTCAGTAAACGCTGCACGTGAAAAAAACAGGAACATTTGGGTTTTTATATCATCTGTTTTTAAATATCATTTTATAGCATAGTTTCTGAAGCTAATGGAAATGTTTCGGGCCGTTGTAGCGCGTTTGCACCTGTTAGCCACTGTATATATATATATTTATATGTATATGTGTTGATAGACATATATAGCTTGGTTCCAGTCAATCTAAATTAGCCCCACAATACTTCTGATAAATCATTTCCTGCTTCAATTTCATTAATAACTGGAAAAGGTTTGGTGTCGTGTTCATCAAACTAAAACGGCTCATTTGATGGATTTTATTCACATCTCCTTAACCTGCTTATTTCCTTTATTTTTGTATTGTTTTCCCAATAAAACGTCTCCCGCTCCGTGTTTCAGTCGTTATCAGCGTGAGGTTTCAGGGATTAAAGGGTTGGCCAACTTCTGAATGTCCTCTGATGAATACTCCATTATTAAAACAACACATTTTCCACACCCGTTGTCCTGCAATCATTGCCCTGATTGCAGGACAACGGATGTGTTTGATTGAGACGTAATCAGACACTTCACTAATTCTACTTGAAAAGGAGAAATCAGCAACATGCACACACAGAGGTGAAATCAGAGAGAGGCTCCTTTAAAGAGGTCAAAGCAATCTGCGCCGTAAGGGTCACAAAGTTTACTTTACAGAACAAGAACAGCATTAACAGAAGGAAGAGGAGAGGACTCTTTAAAGTAGAGACACTACATACTGATATACACCTGAACATCAGCAGGAGAGGACTCTTTAAAGTAGAGACACTACATACTGATATACACCTGAACATCAGCAGGAGAGGACTCTTTAAAGTAGAGACACTACATACTGATATACACCTGAACATCAGCAGGAGAGGACTCTTTAAAGTAGAGACACTACATACTGATATACACCTGAACATCAGCAGGAGAGGACTCTTTAAAGTAGAGACACTACATACTGATATACACCTGAACATCAGCAGGAGAGGACTCTTTAAAGTAGAGACACTACATACTGATATACACCTGAACATCAGCAGGAGAGGACTCTTTAAAGTAGAGACACTACATACTGATATACAGCTGAACATCAGCAGGAGAGGACTCTTTAAAGT
>CM062280.1:30230619-30268119 GCA_031216635.1 Dissostichus eleginoides
ATTTCTCAGGTGATGTCCTCTGGGATTCTCCTCAGAGGTCCGGGAGGAGTTTTTGGGGAAAAGGTCAGCGCTGAAGTGTGACGGGAATACGAAGATCTGCAAACAGCTGATGGCTTCATTTTGGAGACAATGACCCCCTCCTGAAGCTAGAAATCCACCAAATGATTTCATATATAATCCCTAGGATACATGAAAGTTGATCATATGTGAGTCATGCAACCAGTAACTTCAAAAGAGAAAACATGTCATATTTTTTTTAATGCTGTTTTATTTCTATTTTGAGATGTTTACATTTTAGTATTCTTTATTTCTACCTTTTTAATTTCTCTAATGCAATGCCGTGTTTTTTTTATGCGTCTGAAACGCAAACATTTCCACAATTGGGATCAATAAATAGTTCTTATCTTATCTTACTTGCAACACTTTCTAAATGCTTTGTGTGTCTCATGGATGGAGGAGCCTGGGAATCCATTAAAATACTAACACACACACACACACACACACACACACACACACACACACACACACACACACACACACACACACAAACACACACACACACACACACACACACACACACACACACACACACACACAAACACCACCTGAGGAAGAAGCAGTTTTCACAGCTCCTGCAGCCGATGGATCAGAAGAAGAAGACGCTCGTCCTGAAGCGATGAAGAGGATGAAGAGGAGGAAGAGGATGAAGAGGATGAAAAGGAGGAAGAGGATGAAGAGGAGGAAGAGGATGGAGAGGAGGAAGAGGACGAAGAGGAGGAAGAGGATGAAGAGGATGAAGAGGAGGAAGAGGATGAAGAGGAGGGAGAGGATGGAGAGGAGGAAGAGGACGAAGAGGATGAAGAGGATGAAGAGGATGAAGAGGAGGAAGAGGATGAAGAGGAGGAAGAGGATGGAGAGGAGGAAGAGGACGAAGAGGAGGAAGAGGATGAAGAGGATGAAGAGGAGGAAGAGGAGGGAGAGGATGGAGAGGAGGAAGAGGAGGAAGAGGATGAAGAGGATGAAGAGGATGAAGAGGATGAAGAGGAGGAAGAGGAGGAAGAGGATGAAGAGGAGGGAGAGGATGGAGAGGAGGAAGAGGACGAAGAGGATGAAGAGGACTGCCCTCCTAACCCCTCCACGACAGTTATGAATGTATTGATTATCAGTGATCTGTATTTGAAGATATCAGAGCAGTAAATGAGCTGCAGCTCTGAGGCGTGTCTTTGCTGCCGGACATGCTTTGATTTTGGCTTTATGAGAAATTCACCCATCATTTTCCTACCTCTTCACATGATGGCCTCTCTGCACGGTGACAGCCTCTTCCTCCTCCTCTTCCTCCTCCTCTCCCTCCTCCTCTTCCTCATCAGCTGTCAGTCACTCTGAAATTCCCCCGAGGCGACTCAACGTCTGACATTAACCTGGAGTTAAATCTCAAAGATGGCGACGGGGATATTTTGCTGTCAGACGCTCACATGTGGTGCCTTTTATTTTATTTTGCAGCAGGCTGAGGAAGGGAATGTAATTAACCTCGTTGGTGGGGGAATTCTATTAAAGCTCTTCTTCTCTGCCATGCAAAGTGTGGAGATGTCACAGGCCGCGGAGCAGAAAGCTGTCTGCATCTTAAACCAAACTTCCAATTTTCTCCCCGTATCTTTCTTCATTCTCACTGAAGCTGGAAATTGAGTACGGCACACTTATGTGGAGAGAGAGGAGGAAGGGGTGGGGGGGGTGGGGGGGGGGTAAAAATAAAAGGTGAGCTGCTTCTCAGGAGTTTAACAAGTTATTTATTCAGTCGACATTAACCGAGTGTCGCTTTGTTCTCTTTGTCATTATGAATTTATTTCAACAAGGACCCTGCATACAAATACATTCATCTCAGGAAGAGAAGAGATGAATTATGCCAGATTTGAGCTAATCGCTCATTTCCATCTGCAGTCCTGAGGCAGGTCACAATCAATACACATTAAAAACATCATCTCTATCACACACACTTTGGTTCACCCCGATGAATATTTAGAGGTGAGTTAAAGTCAGCGACCGAACAATTTATAACTGACATCAGACGCCATGTGTGCAGAGATCAAAATCAATATGTTCTAAATATATTTGTTGTTGATATTTTCTAATATTCACATTAAGGCGGTACCGTAGCATCCGGACTAAAACCACCAGACTCAGAGACAGTTTCATCCCACAGGCCGAAGGAGCGATTTGGGCAGGTTACAGTTCCTTTAACGCTCCAAAAATATAGTCAATACATGCACATTTTTCCTGTGTGGTTACATTTTTACTAGCTAGCATTTCTTCTTCTCTGCCGTTGTTGGTTGTGTTTCATAATGCATCCAAACAACCTCTAAAACCTTGTTCCATTGCACTATTTGTTGACAATAACTTAATTGTGCAAATGCATTTTTGTTTAATGACTGCATGCATATAATAACTAAGGTGCAGATGAACTGATGTATCTGCACGCTGCCTCTTTACCTGCTTGTATAAAGGTGTCTGAAGCAGGTTTACCTTCCCCTTCCCCTTCCCTCTGTGACTCCTCACAATGGGAGTGTTTGGGCAGTGAATGGTACAACTGTCCAGAGAAGAGCCAGAGGAAGAGCAGCATTACAGATCTGCTTCTGACTGTCACAGGTTTCCATCTTTCTGCACCTCGAGCCATAAGGAGCTGGCAGGGAAACGACAGCAACACCGAAGCTGTCAATCAAAGCTGCAGGGAAGCAAAACCAAAGGGGGGCGGGTCTCATGTGGCCTGCAATTTTCTTGAGGCCATTAAATCCACTCTTTTTAATTCCCTCTCTAACACTCCTGCTATTCTGGCTGCAAAGTGGTCTTTCAGCGCTAAGCTTTCCATCCAAAGACGAGAATGTGAAAGCACTTTGCAGAACAAAGCTCAACACATCGGCTAATTTCTCCAGATAAAAAGGGAACACGTTCCTTCAGTTCAGCTTTAAAGACCGAGGAAGAATAAAAACCTCACACTGACAGGAAGAGACTGTTTTCTGAACCCGTGATGAATTCTGTTTAGTTGTGAAGGAGAAGATTCCTCTTTAGGTTTTCATTCATCAGTGTTCGATGGCTTTAAAGAGTCCTTTCCTGCTGATGTTCAGGTGATATCAGTATGTGTAGTGTCTCTACTTTAAAGAGTCCTCTCCTGCTGATGTTCAGGTGTATATCAGTATGTAGTGTCTCTACTTTAAAGAGTCCTTTCCTGCTGATGTTCAGGTGTATATCAGTATGTAGTGTCTCTACTTTAAAGAGTCCTCTCCTGCTGATGTTCAGGTGTATATCAGTATGTAGTGTCTCTACTTTAAAGAGTCCTCTCCTGCTGATGTTCAGGTGTATATCAGTATGGAGTGTCTCTACTTTAAAGAGTCCTCTCCTGCTGATGTTCAGGTGTATATCAGTATGTAGTGTCTCTACTTTAAAGAGTCCTCTCCTGCTGATGTTCAGGTGTATATCAGTATGTAGTGTCTCTACTTTAAAGAGTCCTCTCCTGCTGATGTTCAGGTGTATATCAGTATGTAGTGTCTCTACTTTAAAGAGTCCTCTCCTGCTGATGTTCAGGTGTATATCAGTATGGAGTGTCTCTACTTTAAAGAGTCCTCTCCTGCTGATGTTCAGGTGTATATCAGTATGTAGTGTCTCTACTTTAAAGAGTCCTCTCCTGCTGATGTTCAGGTGTATATCAGTATGTAGTGTCTCTACTTTAAAGAGTCCTCTCCTGCTGATGTTCAGGTGTATATCAGTATGTAGTGTCTCTACTTTAAACTACTTTTAAGGATTCAAGATGGCGCCTGTGTCGGCTCGCCGCTCCCTCAGCTCTCTGCCTTTAGCTATCCTGCTTTTGTTCTATGTATGTCAGAATGTCTCTGCTCTGCTCGTCTACGATCGCCAAGCTCTCCTCCACCTCAGACCCTCACTGGAGCTTATATTGCTGCCCAAACCTACATCTGGCAACCATAAATCGTCCCCCCCCCCTCTACTGTCGGTTATTCCCACCTACCTGCGCCGGTTGCCCTGCATCCTGCCTCGCCGAAAGCGCTTTAGACGACGGGGAAAGCGTGGTGGGGCACTGGTCCATCAAAAAGCATACCTGACGGCTTTTTTTGGGACTTATCCACGCATCAGATGTCATGGCCCTCCCGCTGCACGCCATGTGAGGGATCGATGGATTCGCCCTGTCTTTCCGGAGCTGCGGCCTCTGCTGGGCCCGCTGACAGCTCCTCCTGCCCGACTGACTGCTCCCGGCCCGCGCGGCGTTCAACACGCACTTCTTCGTCAGCTGAGACGCACTACACCTTCGGCAAGCCCGGAGCGAAAACTTTGCATGGCTTTGCTAAACGCTAGGTCGATAGCAAACAAATCGTTCCTGTTAAATGACTTCTTCACCTCTCGTGAACTGGATTTTATGTTTCTGACGGAGACCTGGGTCCACGCTGGCGAGTATACACCGTTCTCTGAACTTCTTCCTCCTGACTGTACATTCTTCAGCTCCCCCCGTACCACCGGCCATGGTGGGGGCATAGCATCAGTGTTTAGAGCTAACCTCCAATGCCGACTGCTTCACCCTGTAACTAGCTACGCTAGCTTTGAGTTGCAGCTTTTTGAACTGAACCCGGCCTCGCCTGTGCTCTGCGCAGTCGTGTATCGTCCGCCAAAGTGCAATAAGGATTTCATAAATGACTTTTCTGACTTTCTGTCCGGGATCATGGTGAAATATGATCGTGTTTTGATCTCCGGAGACTTCAATGTCCATGTGTGTTGCGAGTCCAAACCTCTGGTTAGGGACTTTTTAAATCTCCTTGATTCTTTTGGTCTCGTTCAGTCCGTGGCTGGCCCAACACACGAAAAAGGACACACTTTAGATTTAGTATTATCGTTTGGACTGTCTGTCTCTGTGGATGAAATCTGTGCAGCAACGCGTATCTCAGACCATTTACCGGTTCTGTTTACAACTTCGATCCCTTCCGCAGGAGTCGAATCACGTGCCCCTGCGCGTCGTCTGCGTTCAATTAACCCCTTGACTGCCTCACAGTTTTCTGATGTTTTTAATGCTTCCCTGATCTGTAAATTAGAGGTGAACTGTGCATTTAGTGCTGATGAGCTTATCTCCATGTTTGACTCGACATGTACCCTAATACTGGATTCTGTTGCTCCTTTTACGCTTAGACGCACCAAAGTTCTCTCAGAGCCGTGGCTCAATGACTGTACTCGTGCTTCAGACGCACCTGCAGGCGTGCAGAGAGAAAATGGAAAAAGGATAAACTCCATGTCTCCCTAGAAATCCTTCGTGCTTGCCTTTCGACTACCAGACGGCTGTCAAAGCAGCCAAAACAGAGCACATTTCTCTGTTAATCTCCAAAAACAGCCATAAACCTCAGGTTCTTTTTAATGTCCTCAACTCGATCATTAATCCCTGTGATGTGTCTTCTATTGTGCCATCGACTACTCTCTGTGATAAGTTTCTAACATTTTTTATTGAAAAAGTATCTGCTCTTAGGCTAGCCCACACTAGTGCTACCCCAGATCCTGCTCCTTTTCTGTGCACTGCTGTCCTCGACCACTTTGAGCCTGTATCCCTCTCTTCTCTCTCGGATGTAGTCAAGCACCTGCGGCCGACAAACTGCACCTCAGACAGCATTCCCTCTCGCCTTCTCAGAGATGTTTTGAATCAGTTGGAGCAAGTATTTTTATTACTTATAAACACCTCTCTTAGCTCAGGATGTGTCCCAGCTGCCTTCAAACATGCCGTGGTCAAGCCACTACTTAAAAAGAAAAATCTCGACCCCTCCATTCTCGCAAATTTTAGGCCCATCTCCCACTACCTTTTTTATCTAAAGCCCTGGAGCGAGTAGTCTATGTCCAGCTACAGTCGTTCTTAACCACGCATGGCATCCATGAAAAGTTTCAGTCTGGCTTCAAACCATGCACAGCACTGAAACAGCCCTTTTAAGAGTTTTTAATGATCTGCTCCTAGCCGCCGACTCAGGTAGCCCAGCTGTCCTGGTGCTGTTAGACCTGACAGCGGCCTTTGACACTGTGGACCATAGCATCCTGTTGTCACGGCTTGAACAGTCCGCAGGCATCACAGGCTCTGCCTTTACATGGTTCAGGTCCTACCTGACAGACCGTAGCTTCTCGGTGCAGCTAGGTGCCTTCTCCTCTGCCAAAGCCCCTCTTACCTGTGGGGTTCCCCAAGGCTCTATCCTGGGCCCCATCCTCTTTTTACTGTACATACTGCCCCTAGGTTCAATTCTCACCAAACACAACATTCCCTTCCACTGCTACGCCGACGATGTACAGATCTATCTGCCTCTCGAAGCAAGTGTCGGACACTCACTACAGCAGTTGATGGACTGCTTAACGGAGATCAAATCCTGGCTGAGCCAAAATTTCCTCAACCTCAACGAGAGCAAGACTGAGGTCATCTTTTTTGGACCCCAGCCTCCGGCCTCTCCGGTTGATGTTCTGGGCTCTCTCGGTGAAATCCTCCCCTCTGTCATGAACCTTGGAGTGACCTTCAGTAGCACTTTTAAATTTGATAAGCAGGTCAGCACCGTAGTCAAATCCTGCTTTTTTAAAATAAGACTATTGGCCAAAACCAAGTCCTATTTATCTTTTAAAGACCTAGAAAGGGTCATTAACGCCTTTGTAACCTCAAGACTGGATTACTGCAACGCTCTGTATGTGGGTATGGACCAGGCCTCAATTAGACGCCTGCAGCTAGTGCAGAACGCAGCTGCACGTCTTCTGACTGGCCATAAAAAGCGTGACCACATCACCCCAATTCTGGCCTCACTGCACTGGCTTCCAATTCGGTTCCGAATTGATTTTAAAATCCTTTTATTTGTTTTCAAAGCACTAAATGGGCTGGCTCCGGCCTATATAGCAGAACTCCTCCATCGCTACTCCCCAGCCAGAGCATTAAGGTCGGCTGACCAGCTGTTGCTGATAGTGCCCAACACCAGGCTCAAAACCCGAGGGCACCGAGCCTTCGCAGCAGCTGGCCCCAGGCTCTGGAACAGTCTGCCCCTCCATGTGAGGTCGGCCCAGACCCTAGGGGTTTTTAAATCAACACTAAAAACTCACTTCTTCTCCCTGGCCTTCTAGTCAGAGCGGAGCACGACTCCTGACATTTCCCTGTGTTTGATTTTATATTTGCTGTTGTAATTTATTGTCTTCTGTTTTGCGATTGTAGTAACGTGTTATTTATTATTTGCATGTACAGCACTTTGGCTCGACCAAAAATCGCTTTTAAATGTGCTTTATAAATAAACCTTGATTTGATTTGATTTGATTTTGAAAGAGTCCTCTCCTGCTGATGTTCAGGTGTATATCAGTATGTAGTGTCTCTACTTTAAGAGTCCTCTCCTGCTGATGTTCAGGTGTATATCAGTATGTAGTGTCTCTACTTTAAAGAGTCCTCTCCTGCTGATGTTCAGGTGTATATCAGTATGTAGTGTCTCTACTTTAAAGAGTCCTCTCCTGCTGATGTTCAGGTTTATATCAGTATGTAGTGTCTCTACTTTAAAGAGTCCTCTCCTGCTGATGTTCAGGTGTATATCAGTATGTAGTGTCTCTACTTTAAAGAGTCCTCTCCTGCTGATGTTCAGGTGTATATCAGTATGTAGTGTCTCTACTTTAAAGAGTCCTCTCCTGCTGATGTTCAGGTGTATATCAGTATGTAGTGTCTCTACTTTAAAGAGTCCTCTCCTGCTGATGTTCAGGTGTATATCAGTATGTAGTGTCTCTACTTTAAAGAGTCCTCTCCTGCTGATGTTCAGGTGTATATCAGTATGTAGTGTCTCTACTTTAAAGAGTCCTCTCCTGCTGATGTTCAGGTGTATATCAGTATGTAGTGTCTCTACTTTAAAGAGTCCTCTCCTGCTGATGTTCAGGTGTATATCAGTATGTAGTGTCTCTACTTTAAAGAGTCCTCTCCTGCTGATGTTCAGGTGTATATCAGTATGTAGTGTCTCTACTTTAAAGAGTCCTCTCCTGCTGATGTTCAGGTGTATATCAGTATGTAGTGTCTCTACTTTAAAGAGTCCTCTCCTGCTGATGTTCAGGTGTATATCAGTATGTAGTGTCTCTACTTTAAAGAGTCCTCTCCTGCTGATGTTCAGGTGTATATCAGTATGTAGTGTCTCTACTTTAAAGAGTCCTCTCCTGCTGATGTTCAGGTGTATATCAGTATGTAGTGTCTCTACTTTAAAGAGTCCTCTCCTGCTGATGTTCAGGTGTATATCAGTATGTAGTGTATCTACTTTAAAGAGTTCTCTCCTGCTGATGTTCAGGTGTATATCAGTATGTAGTGTCTCTACTTTAAAGAGTCCTCTCCTGCTGATGTTCAGGTGTATATCAGTATGTAGTGTCTCTACTTTAAAGAGCCCTCTCCTACTGATGTTCAGGTGTGTATCAGTATGTAGTGTCTCTACTTTAAAGAGTCCTCTCCTGCTGATGTTCAGGTGTGTATCAGTATGTAGTGTCTCTACTTTAAAGAGTCCTCTCAGGCAGCCCATATTTTAACCATTAGGACCTTTCATATCTATAACCTTTTTTGAAGACTTGGCTGTGATTTTTAAATCAGAAATAACTCCTAAATCTGAAATAAATTGCCAAAAGCTTGATAAATAAAACAGAAAGTGTGTGCAGGAACAGAGCAGCAGCACAGGACGCATGGCTGAGCAGGCTCTGAAAATGTAAATAAAGCTAATTTGCTGGATGGGCAGCATCTGTATTTTCCTGTGTGCCGTTATGAGAGTGGATGTGAGAATAAACCACATTAGACTTCTCCGGAGCAGCAAATATCCCCGGTGTCATCCTGCATCTCGTCACTGTTCTCACTGATTGCTTCCTACATTTCATTATGCTAAACGCGCCTTTTTACACACCCGGAGAGCAGGGTTTTATGGGAGGAGGCCAGGAGACGCTTCATTGTGAGCAGGTTTCTGAAGAGCTTCTGACAGGAAGAACTGCAGCACAAAAACACATCATCTTCAATGCTTTAAATGCAATGCCAGTGGTCAGAGAGGCAACAGTACACACATCCTTTCCTCAAGTAGAAGTACACACATCCTTTCCTCAAGTAGAAGTACACACATCCTTTACTCAAGTAGAAGTACACACATCCTTTACTCAAGTAGAAGTACACACATCCTTTACTCAAGTAGAAGTACAGATACTCGTGTTTAAAAAGACTCTGGTAAAAGTAGAAGTACTGACTAAACTTCTGTACTCAAGTAAAAGTAAAGAGGGCTTTGAAATGTCCTGCAGTAAAAAGTACCCATAACTAGCAGCTGTTTTAAAGAGTACCTGACCTCCCTTTATATTAATAGAACAATAATGTCATTGTTAGCTAATGAATGTTTCCATGCTGAACAACGGCAACATGACAACGTTTTCATTGGTCCCTCTTCTTTAGAGAAGACCAGGAAATGATGGATACACGGATCGTGTTCAAATCAATAGGCACGCAATGACTCTAAATCAGTGGTTCTCAACTGGTGGGTCGCGACCCAAAAGTGGGTCGCGGACCTGTTTCGAGTGGGTCGCAGATGTGTGTGTGTTTTTTTTATATCTTTTTTTTTTGTGGAAAAAAAAGTCAAACTTTTATTTTGAAGGCCCGATGTTCTAACGCTGTGCATGTAGTAGGCGTTTGACTGGAAGTACCGGAGACCATAAACGGTTTTGAAAACTTCTGTCACGTAGTGATCATCTTCTCAATAAAACATCTTTGCTGATGTTTTTTCGAGTCTTCTGGCCAATCAGAATCAAGATTGTTGCCGGAAGTCCCCACGGAGAATAACTTTGCAGTAAAATAATAAAAATGAAGACATAATGAAATATGACCCCCGGTTGGATGATTGACAGGTCACAGAACAATGGGGTCTATCTACCCTACCCACAATTTAAAGTCATTCACACAGACTCTCTCCTCTTTACTCTTCTCTCTGTGTGGAGCAAGTTCAGCTGTCAGAACAAAGTGAATAACAAACAATGGCATAAAATATTATTAATATGTCGGGTAATAATAGATTTATTTATTTTCTTCTCAGAGTGTACCAGAATGCGTAGTTTATATGTTAGTATTTCTTTTGTATTTAGTTCTGTGAAGGGATATATGCACTGTAGGCTACTTCACTTTAATTAATATTCTATGGTGAAAAGCGTATATATTATAGCACAATTTTTTGTTGAATAGATTTGAGTGGTTCAAAATGTTGGGTCGCGATCTATTGACAAAGGGAAAAGTGGGTCCCGAGGCATGACCAGTTGAGAACCACTGCTCTAAATAATAATGATCACGCCACCAAACACACATTCAGACTAAAGGAACAAGCCTGTTTGGAACATGGAAGAAGTAGAAAGAGCAGGTATTTGGGTTCAACATGTAAGAAGTAGAAAGTACAGGTATTTGTGTTCAACATGGAAGAAGTAGAAAGAACAGGTCTTTGGGTTCAACATGTAAGAAGTAGAAAGTACAGGTCTTTGGGTTCAACATGTAAGAAGTAGAAAGAACAGGTCTTTGGGTTCAACATGTAAGAAGTAGAAAGTACAGGTCTTTGGGTTCAACATGTAAGAAGTAGAAAGTACAGGTATTTGTGTTCAACATGGAAGAAGTAGAAAGTACAGGTATTTGGGTTCAACATGTAAGAAGTAGAAAGTACAGGTATTTGGGTTCAACATGTAAGAAGTAGAAAGTAAAAAGTTGTCAGAAAAATAAGCAGTGGAGTAAAGTACTGATACCAGACACATGTACTTCAGTACAGTAACTACTTCCCACCTCTCAGTGATTCAACAAGCTGTAATCAAAGCCTCTGAGATCAACTTGCAGGAAACCCCCCACGGAGAGATCAACCTGCTCAATAAATCCACACAGAGCAGTAAATGAGTCCAATCAGCTCAGAGAGCATCGATGGCTGCTGTCATAATGAAACCATTAGCTCTGGACGTTTTGGCCGATTCAATCAGGCTCTCTGTAAATATAGCAGCGTTTGAAAATATCCCAAATCCAACACAAATAGCAGGATCTCTGCGTGATCAAATGTCAAAGCCAACAGGACGGAGGGGGGGATGTTTGGGGGGTTTTATGCTAAGCTAGCAGGTGTCCTGAGCGTCACATCAGCCATTAGCTCTTGGCAGGCAGGAAACCTTCAATCGGAACAGGAAGTAGCTGCCAAACAGAGAGAGGACTAATATCAGAGGAGACCATGCTTCACTCAGCAGATGTCTGTCTTTGTGAAGGCGTCCATTTACTGAAGGAGGTTGAGGGGGGGAAGGACTCTTGTTAACATGAAGTCCAAGTACCATGTCCAAGAAGTCTGCAGTTAGAAAGAGAAATAAGGGTTGATTTTCCAGCTGCTGACACTTTGTATGTGAAGCTTTTGGTTGATCTAAATGTCTGATGAACCAATGCCCCTGCAGTGAAACGAGAGCTGCTTCTGCTTCACCCTGGATGCCAATGCGTGTTTTAATTAGTGGTAAAATAATGGGTAATTCCCTTTAAAGCAACCAGGTGGTACACACACCTGAATGTGTGTGTTTATACTTTACATCTCTGATGAAAAGCTCAAAAAGACCTTATTGCAAGGTGATAGCGATGCACGTTGGACCTTTCATGTAGCTGACCATGTACTGTGCAAAGTGTGTCATTAAAGGGCATTTTCTGTTTCATTTCTATTTTCAATAATGTGCACTTTCCTAAAATCAGAGATCAAAAAGTTGCTTGCTAGTTTTAAGATAGCTATCGTCCGACACACATTTGAAAGCCAATCGCTGTCCACCATGCAGACACCGAGACATATCGTCAAAACACATGTCTCTTATTAACACTGAACCTTTTGGAAATATACATTAACAGCGTCTCTGCATTGCATATTGCCACGTTAGGTAAACAACAATATTGTTCTTGAATCAAATATCTCTACTCTGGTCATTTACTTCTTCCAAGACATTCATGCTCCCATGAGGATGAACGCTGGTGACTGTGTTGATTGTTTGACTTCAGCTTCACTATGGTTGTTGACATTTAAATGAGTCCATGTCTATCAAATATCATATAGCTAGGGAACAAATGTGAGTATGTGTTGAGTTTAAACAGGATCAATCACACTGTGCTTCATATCTACGTTTGGTATGAACTCATCTTTGAAACAGTTGTTAAAAAGCAGTTTCCTGTCCGTATACCCGTCTCTTTACGAGTTAATTCTCACATTAAGAGGCAGAAGCCCCCCGTAAAGATGCTGGAGGCAGAGAGTGTGTTTGGCTCTTCAGTGGAGAGGAACTGAGGGGAGGGCATTTATTCATCCAACAGAAAGGCATCGGTGCATTGAGCTGATAACAGAATATTATAGGCTGCTCCTCTTCTTCCTCCTCTTCCTCCTCCTCTTCCTCCCTGCTGGGACAAACCATGATTTACCAGCCAGCATCATCCACTACACTTCCAAAACACAACAAGCGTTTAGGAAGAATCCCTCTTTGTGAAGACACAACGCTGAACTGATGCATTGTGAGGACACACCAACACTTCATCCAGTTCTGCCTTTTTTGGACCCGGTTTGGATTATCTGCCAAATCATTCTGATATCTTCTGAAAGACGCTCTATCATGCAAAAGTTATTGCTTTCTATTTGCCTGTACGACAGCAGAGAGTGAACATATCTGCAATTGTTGCAAGCTTTTTCTACATCATAGAGTGCAATTATTGGCATTTTATAAGAGGGAATACATGCATTCGATTAGGCAGTGAACGCACAAACACTTAAAAAAGAACGTCTCAAATGATGAGATAAATCCTCTTTCTCAAAATCTCAAATTCTGACTTTTTCTCAAAATCTCTAAATTCTGTCTTTTTCTTAATGTTGGTGGAGAAACGAGGCTCTTTGTGTTCATTGGAGCAGGATAGGATAGTCAGGTGACTTTGAAACTGTAGCTGGTAGAAAGTGAAGCTCAAGAGGTCGAAATAAAGATTTTAAAACAATTTAAAACAAGAAGGACTGAGCGCTGCAGTGTCCGGCAGCAACACAAGAGAGAAGAGGAGAAGGATACATTAGAGAGGAGCAGAGACAAATAAACACAAAGGAGTTTGATTCAGTATATAATAGTTCATGCATGAACCCGGTAAGAGACATTCAAACGGAAAAGAAGAGCAAGTATTGAAAATAGGTCAAAATACACCGAGTAGGAATCCAGTAGATTCGTAGAAAGGCTCTGACACTGAGAAATAGGAATACTAAGCATTACGATTTGTGCAAAATAGTTTAATAAAATAGTCCGACATGAAGATGAACTCTGTGTTGAGACGTGTTTGTGAAACGTTGTGATATTTAGAAAACGTTTTTATAGCACAAACTGATACGAACAACAACATGTAATAAAATGTGTTTAAAGTGATATACATGATGAATACTCTGAGCTCGCATCCTCAACAAAGCTCCAAAAACTACTTTCAATATCAGTTTGTAATGACACATGCACACCGAATCTTGTGATTACATTTCAGTTTTTATACATACTATTCCCCATTGTTCGTATTTTCTGTTGCTCTTCTGCTTTTTATTGTTTAATGTTTTATCTCCTCGTGAAGCCTCGTCGCTCTCTGACCCAACATGGACAGGGAAAGTCTGTGTTTTCCATGTTCAGAAATGATCAAATGCAAAGGTTAGTTTGAATAATCTACATTAAACATCTACAAGTGTTTAGCATTTGAGTGTTTCATGAAAAAATTCAGCTTTTCCAACTTTTTGCAAATCACAAAAGCAGCTTAAGAGGCTCTGAGCGCGTCCAGCTCACTTCCTTTACTTAAAAACAAAAGCAACGTCTAATATGTAACATCCATGAGACACGGACACTGAATTCTTAGTGTTTTCCAGTTTCTATCCACATTATTTCATGAAAGCAAAGAGCCGTTCTCTGAGGATGAGCAGAGAGTGAATCTGTTCTTCAGAAACATTTCAATATCCAGGGACGCTTTTATTACAAACTCAAAGCACATAATGCCGTGATGTTCTGAGCTACACATATGTGATCTTTCTGAATATATAACAAGGAGATCTGCAGTTTGGATTATCTGCAAATCGTTCTCTTCTCTGCTGAAAGCCTGATGTAATGCAGAAGTTATTGCTTTACATTTCCCTGAGTGAACATACTGTAGATCCGTAAGTGTTGCATGCTTTTCCTGCAACATAAAGTGCAATTAATGGCGTTTTATGTTCTGAAAATAGTCCCTTTTGATTTGGTAGTGTACTCACAAAAAGAACTTCTCAAATTATAAAATGAATCCTCTTTCTCCGAGCAATTTCTTTTGAATAATTAACAAAAAGATTCGCAGTTTTCAATTCTTATATCCTCTGAAAAACGCTCTATAATGCAGAAGTTATTGCTTTCCATTTCCCTGCACAACAGCTTAAGAGTGAACATATCCGTAAGTGTTGCATGCTTTTTCTACATCATATAGTGCAATTAATGTAATTTTAAAACATGAAATACATTACATTACATTATATCACATCACATGTCACTTGTTAGACGCTTTTATCCAAAGCGACCTACATACTCAATACTGTGGACAATCCCCAAAGGAGCAATTTGGGGTGAAGTGTCTCAGGGACACAGCGACACAGCGACATGCTGACTGCAGTGGGGTTTGAACCTGAGCTCCCTGATCTGAACACCAACGCACTAACCCACTGCACCACACGCCTCCCTCACATGCATTCGATTAGCTAGTGAATGCACAAACGCTTTAAAAAAAAGAACTTCGGAGATTCTAAAATAAATCCCCTTTCTTTGAGCAAAAATACGTAATTTTTCTGAATATTTACAAAAAGATGTGCAGTTTTGGATTATCTGCCGAATCATTCTTACAGTATATCTTCTAAAACCGCTTTATAATGCACAGCTTATTGCTTCAAATTTCCCTGCTCATACAGTGACACATCTGTCATTGTTACAAGCTTTCTCTAGAACATACATTGCAAATAATGGCGTTTTATAACATGAAATACATGCATTTGATTAGGTTGTGTAGTCACCAAAATAACGTCTCAAATCATGAGATAAATCCTCTTTCTGTGAGCACAAATATGTGCAGTTTGGGATTATCTGCCAGATCATTCCTATATCTTCTGAAAGCCGCTCTAATTAATTAACTAATGCACAGCTTATTGCTTTATATTTCCCTACACAAGGGAGTGAACATACAGAACTGTAGATTTGTAATTGTTGCATGCTTTTTTCTACAACATATAGTGTAATTAATGGCCTTTTAGAACATGAAATACATGCATTTGATTCTGAAGTGAATGCACAGACTAAATGAATGAATCCCTTTCTGTGAGCCAAAGTGAATCAGCACGTATGGAGTGATACGGAGACAGCAGGTCAACAGTGAAGGTTTCCGACCCGCAGATTGACTTATCTTCCTGAATCCAATTTTCATGTTCACTGGCTGCAATGAGCGGCTTCATTCCACGATGAATTACGATTTTTCTATCAGCTTTTGATAAACAAATCGAGCGCCGCTTCGAGCCCCCGAAAGGAAAAAGAGTGGAGCGTTCAGAATGAATAAATCACAGGTTAGAGGCACACACACTTCAGGCGCAGATTCTATTTAGAAAGCAAGTGGTGATACAGCGATGTGTCTGCAGGAGGAAACTATGAATTATTCCCTCTGAAAGCGTCCTGTAAAACTGTTTCCTACATATTCCTCTTCCTCTTGGTCCATCTGTATCTTTGAACTCAACTAACCCTGACATCCTGCTTCCACATTTTCATTTCATATAATAATAAATGGGTAAACATGCGGCCCTGAAACCCTTTCTCCACAGAACGCTCCGTGGTTTGAGGCTGAAACCGGTAATTATTTCCCTTTCTGATGATCTGTTGGTTGTTAGTCTTTGAAATGTCAGAAAAATAATTCAAATATCCATCACCGTCTCACAGAACCCGAGGGGACGTCGTCACATGTCTAAAGACTTGCAATGCAATATTTAAAAAAAATACAGAGACATCTTCCCATTTGAGAAGATGGGATATTAAGCTTTTTTCTCACTGAAATAGTTAATTGATTATCAAAAGAGCAGCCAATTACTGATCGATTTATCGGCCAATTGTTTCAGCATGACTGTAAATCACTGTATATAAAGAAATAAGACAAATATAAGAAATCTTAAAACCTTTAAACCAGTCTGAGATGCTTTTCATTTAGACCTTACGTCTTTATATAATCACAGTGGCTTTGTCGACGCTTCAGCCAGACATTCAGAAATCATGTAAAATAAAACCCCTCTGATTTCTCTGATCATTTTGTCCTGCATTTCTTTATCACCACACATCCCCTCAAAAGACAGGTAAATACTGGTGTTTCTAGCTGGTGATTGATCACGTGTTTACCCTTCCTGTTGTCCTATTCATTCCCAAATGTTTTTATGTCGAGATAAAGGTTTGTTTTATGATAAAAACATGTTTGCTTGTAAACTACATTTTCCCACAAGAAAATAATCATAATCACCTTCATTGGGTTTTGGGTTTTATTCTGGGGATAATTTAACAAAATCATTCAAAATGTTTGCCTTTTTTAACTCAGAAATGAGCTTTGATTTTGTGTAAATGAGGTCTGTTGACCATCATTTGAAAAAGAAGAGTACAACTTGTGGTTATAAGTCGGAATAACATTGCGTTTTAGCACAGATTTGGGATCTGAGAATTTTCTAGAACATAAAGTGCAAATTAATGGCATTTTTTGGCAGAAAATAGTCCCTTTTGATTTGGTAGTGTAGCCACAAACGCTTTATTACAAGGACAGGTTATTGCTTTACTTTTCTCTGCACAAGAGTGAACATATCTGTGAGTGTTGCATGTTTTTCTGGAACATGTAGTGCTTTAAAATAGTAAAACTGGGAGGTCAGAAGTTTCCCAGTTTACAGGAGGACACCACAAGGGTTATTAATGAGCAGTATTTCAACACATCCAAACATGTTTTATAGAGACTGAAAGCAGTCTTTCTTCCCACATTTTCTCGAGTGTTTCTTTTCTCCGCTGGCCTTTAGGATTTCTTTCTGAAGGTCATCAGAGGGACGTCATGCTCTCTGTGTTTCCTGATGGAGAAACACCTCCTTTAGATCCTGACTCTCTGTAATGGTTGCTCTTCAGAAGCAGTTCCAGCTTACTGAGTCCTCAGATTGAGCCTCTGCAGCTCGAACAGGTGTGACATTCACACAAATCCAGACCCCCCAAAATCTAATGTTCTGGGGGGTCTCGATCGGCTGGTGAATATATCAGCTGACACTCAAGGTCATTCTGTGTTTTGCAATCCTCTGAACGTCACGTACACAAAGCAAACCCAATACTTCAGTCCAATTGGTTTGTGAATGATTTACTCGAAGGACACATTTTCCTCTGTTGAAATGAACCATCGAGATGTACCGTGAAACATTTTTAGGCAATAACTCTGCAACGATCTGTGAGGATGTGATGACTTTAAGGGAAAAGGAACACATTAAACTTAATGCACACTCATATTTACATAACACATAATTTAGCTGACGCCTTTATCCAAAGCGACTTACAATAAGTGCAAACACCATAAAGATTCAAACTCCAAACAACAAAGAAAGTGCAGATATTTTACATTCAAGGAGGTCATACCATAGTAAGTGCTGGTGAATTCAAGCCCTAAATTAACTCAACAAGTGCTTTTTCTTCCAGCATTAACTTAATTGCCAAGGTACAATCTAAATAGATGCATTTTCAGTTTTCGTCTGAAGATATGCAAAGTCTCCGCTGTCATGATGTCAATGGGAGCTGATTCAACCAATCAGGAGCCAGGATAGAAAACAGGTGTGTTTCTGAGGGGTACCTGGGTTATCCAAAGACTGGATGTAGTATATTTAAAACACAAATTATTCAAAATGGTTGATATTTGCTTTGGTGGAAGAATACTGTAGTGCAGGGATCACCAACTACATTTGTCCAAGGCCCAAAATTAATACAAGAGAAATGTTTTTATATATAGCCCAGAATTTTGAAGTTGTTGACCGGGGGGGGGGGGGGGGGGGGGGGGGGGTGTACTGTCAACTCGCAGGAGCCTCGTAGCGGGGCTACTGCGGAGCGCAAAAAGCAAACTCTTCACGCAGGCTACTGTCCCGCAGCTGCTGCCTGTCTGTTGGACTCTGTTGGGGGGGGGGGGGGGGGGGTACTCATGTACTGTCAACTCGCCGGAGACTCGTAGCGGGGCTACTGCATGTAAAGCAGACTCTTCATGCTAACAAAGGATCACTTCTTCTTCAGGGCAGGGCTACGCAGAACGCAGGCTACTGTCCTGCAGCTGCTGCCTCTCTGTTGGACTCCGGTACTGCACATTACTTAGTGGGGGGCGAATGCACTAACCACTCCGCCAACGCCACAGTCACCCCCGGATGAGAATGTCTGGCGGGCCGGATGTGGCCCGCGGGCCGCAAGTTGATGGTCACTGCTGTAGTGCAACTTTGGTTGGAAAGAGATGAACATAAACAATAAACCGGTAATAAAATATAAAAAAAATATCAAACCATGAAGCATACTGTTGAGAAAGGTTGTGTTTTAAAATGCATAAAGCCAATCCAACAATCTGGTAAATATTATACTTCCATTTTCTATTATTTACTCAAGGGCAAGGCATCTTTTTCAAACTGAGTGATGGAGATATACTGTGGAGACTGAGGTTTAATATTATTAAAGTTTCAAGACACAAAAACACTTTAATAATCCTTTTGAAAATCACAAATGAACTTTGGAACAATTAGCCAGCGTGTGATTTTATGAAAGCACAAAGGCAGATTAAGGATGGCAGAAAGAACAATATCAGTCCCACGTGTGATTCAGCTCTGGAAGTCGTTTTGGACACATTTAAAAAGCGCATTATTGAGCATCTCCAAACAAAGTATCCTCAGGAGACCAGGACAATAACCGTGATCTGAACATTCATTTAGGCCGAGGAATCCCACGGTTCCCAGTAAAACTCCAACGGACTAAATATAGATAAGAAACACAAGAGCAGTTCATTAAAATCTCTAAAGCAAACAGAGAAGAAGCTCCATGGACAGACAGACCTCTGAAAGACATTACGTTTCACAGCAGAGACAGAGAAGAGACACTCATAACTTTAATGATGTTTAGTTCAATTTAATGTCCCATTAAGACAGGGAAACATCAAGTACCACAGATATATGACATGGAAAAGCACAGATATGATACAAATAATAACATAAACTATGATTTTATTACCTTTTTCAATGACAACCTAACCCTGTTTAGAGATGATTATGTTTATTTGTCACTATATTATGATACAAATACCGTATATGGTATAGTCCAGTTAGAGTTAATCATACATAGCTTACCACGGTCTGCATGAATTCAAAGTCAACTTTATTGTCAATCTTCTGTGTGTGAGATACAGACAAGGAGATCGAAATGCTGTTTCTCACAATCCCGAGGAATAACAGTTAAAATATAAAAAAATAGGTCCATAATCAAACATAGACACATATAAAAAGTCCCACATTAAGAGGCATCAATGTAAAGAGATACAGTCAATATATACAGAAATAAGAGTCCCTTATGAACGGATGAAGATGAACATATTACAGGAAAAATATGTAATAATTCCACCTCAGAGTAGCTTAATTTAGCTATCTATAGCCAGCTAGCAAATGTTCACTATCTATAGCCAGCTAGCAAATGTTCACTATCTATAGCCAGCTAGCAAATGTTCACTATCTATAGCCAGCTAGCTAATGTTCACTATCTATAGCCAGCTAGCAAATGTTCACTATCTATAGCCAGCTAGCTAACGTTAGCTATCTATAGCCAGCTAGCAAATGTTCACTATCTATAGCCAGCTAACAAATGTTCACTATCTATAGCCAGCTAGCTAACGTTAGCTATCTATAGCCAGCTACCTAACATTCGCTCTAAATAGTTAGTTTATTTTCTGAAACACTGGTTTAACTAAAAAACACTTCATTTAAAAGCGTAGGAACTCTTTATTTGGCAGGTAAAGGTTTATAAAGGTGGCGACGCTAAGCTAAGTAATCGCCAATATGCTTTAACAACACGTTATACAGTGATTCGCTATCTATAGCCAGCTAGCTAACGTTCGCTAGCTACAGCAAGCTAGCTAACATTCACTATCTATAGCCCGCTAGAAAACGTTCGCTATCTATAGCCAGCTAGCTAACGTTCGCTATCTACAGCAAGCTAGCTAACATTCACTATCTATAGCCCGCTAGAAAACGTTCGCTATCTATAGCCAGCTAGCTAACGTTCGCTATCTATAGCCAGCTAGGTAATGTTCGCTATCTAAAGCCAGCTAGCTAACGTTCGCTATCTATAGCCAGCTAGCTAACGTTCGCTATCTATAGCCAGTTAGCTAACGTTCGCTATCTATAGCCAGCTAGCTAACGTTCGCTATCTATAGTTCGCTATCTATAGCCAGCTAGCTAACGTTCGCTATCTACAGCAAGCTAGCTAACATTCACTATCTATAGCCAGCTAGCTAACGTTCGCTATCTATAGCCAGCTAGCTAATGTTCGCTATCTATAGCCCGCTAGCTAACGTTATAAACATCGCTGTAACCTCTCAAATGTACGTTTTTTGGATAAAGTAATCACATATTGTTAATCTTAATAATAAGTAAGTAACACTTCATTTTAAAAGCATTACAACTCTTTATTTGGCAGGTTTATATAATATATGCTAAATAATAGCCGTTATGCTTTAACAGCACATTATACAGTGATGTGGAAGTGCCCTTTAATAAGTTACACATATATGGAGTTTTAGGGAACAACAACACTGTGAAAAGCTGAGAATAATTGAGCTAATAAATGGTTTCCAGACGCAGCATCAGCCTCTGTTCGTCTTTCTGTGTTTGACACCTTCAGTGTTTGATGAAGCACTTTAACTCACCGTGTCCAGTTTCCTGTTTCTGGACAAAGGAGCGCTGACAGAGTCTGACAGTCTTTCTATTCTCTCCTGACGAGGAAACATCCAGAAACTTCTGAGCGCTGAGAGGTGTCTAACCTCAGACTCTGGGTAATTAATGAGCCTCTGTCAAACATGCTTTATACGGGGGGGGGCTGTCAATGTCCATTAAACCATTGACACACACTGACTCAGCACCTTCTGCATTCAGACACTAACGGGAGTTTTTGAAGACATTTCACTTTGTGTCGAGGTTTGGGGATTAACCAGAGGTGTAAAGTACTGTACTTTAGTAAAAATGTTGAGGTACTTGTACTTTACTTGAGTATTTCCATGTTCTGCTACTGTGTACTTCTACTCCTCTACAGTTCAGAGGTACATGGTGTACTTTTCCTCCACTACATGTATTTAATACCTTTAGTTACTTCACAGATGTGGATGAATGATGTGAAATATAATCAAGTGTTAAATCAGACTTTAGTTCCACCTGGAGTAAATCCACCAGCTACCCTGCAGTATACAAAGTCATTCAAACTAGCTGCACCTTTACCAGCTTTGAGAACACTTTCATGATCAATCATTATAAAACATATCAGATATATTATTCTGAAATGGACCAATCTGCACAATGACTACTTTTACTGTCGCTACTTTCACTATATTTTGATGATAATACTTTTCTACTTTTTATATTTACTTGAGGAACATTTTGAATGCAGGACTTTTACTGAAACAGAGTATTCCTACACTCTGGTACTTCTACTTTGACTCAAGTACAAGATCTGAGTACTTCTACTTTTACTCAAGTACAAGATCTGAGTACTTCTACTTTTACTAAAGTACATGATCTGAGTACTTCTACTTTTACTCAAGTACAAGATCTGAGTACTTCTGCTTTTACTCAAGTACAAGATCTGAGTACTTCTACTTTTACTCAAGTACAATATCTGAGTACTTCTACTTTTACTCAAGTACAAGATCTGAGTACTTCTACTTTAACTAAAGTACAAGATCTGAGTACTTCTACTTTTACTCAAGTACAAGATCTGAGTACTTCTACTTTTACTAAAGTACAAGATCTGAGTACTTCTACTTTTACTCAAGTACAAGATCTGAGTACTTCTACTTTTACTCAAGTACAAGATCTGAGTACTTCTACTTTAACTAAAGTACAAGATCTGAGTACTTCTACTTTTACTCAAGTACAGGATCTGAGTACTTCTACTTTAACTAAAGTTCAGTAACAAAGTCTTGCTGTTTGTTCCATAAGTTAGGACCCTCTTGAAACGAGCCGGTTCATCTGAAGGGGTTTATCCTACATTAATACATCAGTTATCACATGTTAAAGTATCTCTGGTGTCTCACATCAGTATGCTGTGTCTCTCAGAGGAGGGGATCTCTCTCCAGCTGAAGAGCTTCAGGATGATGGAATGCAGTCATCATCAGCAGTAAAAGACCCTATTAGTAAAGTCACTGTTGGATTGAACACGTTATGAAGGCTGCTGCTGCACAGTGAGCAGAGTGAAGAGGAAACACATCAGAGTTACTGTCCCCGGGGGGCAGAGAGACTGTCCGAGGATTTAAATAAAGGGACATCACAGGAACATGTTAACACCATGAGAGACGTGACAACAGGGAAGATATAGCATAGAGAAATATTAATAAATCATTCCTTTTTTCAATCCTCATGATGACATAGGATAACATACACACCATGAGTTATTAATATCAGTACAAAGAGAGACAGCACTTTGCATTTACCAAGGATATTCATAGATATGTTTTTCTCATATAATGAGTGGTGTTTCTCCAATGTGTGAATCAGTATCTCATTATTACAAGATCTGTGTCATCTAATTACAAAAAACTAATTATGTCATATTTTTCTCAATTCTAAGATATTTGACCTTTTCCCTAATACTTTGAGAAACACATCTAAAAGTTATGAGATACAGGTAATATAAAAATAATATAATATCAGAAACATGAGTTTCTCTTCATTTTTAAATGTATAAAGCAATATAACACATCTCATGAAGACTCAACACATGTTTTTCATATGGTTTTATTTCCAGACATTTCATATTAAAAGCCTTCCGAGTGCTTTTCTACTTGTGTAATTATTTCTTCCTCATCATCAGTAGAAAGGGTTTTGTAATTATTGGATATGGATCTTGTAATTGTGATGAGTTTATTCTTGGTCTTATAAGATATTCATCTCATATTCATACGTTTTTATTTCTGTTCTTGATCTAGATTACTCTGAGAAGGAAGTTTGTTTTCATTATTAGGAGAAAGCAGGCGATGCAAATCCTGAATAAGCATAGGAATATTACACTGAGATAAATACATATATTCAATATGTTACACACAGGAGCTTTATTCACAACCTGAATCCAAGGTCTAAAAAGCATAACATAATGTTGACCTAATGAACTCTCTACCACTTGAGACTCATTCAAAAAGACTGATAAATTCAAGGAGGAACAAAACAACTATTGGAGGTAAGACTTGAAAAAGAACAAGCGTTAAACGACATACAGTAACATGCAGGTCGATGCACGTGCAATCGTTTTCTCCTCATTATAAAGAAGTGGAGTGTAATTATGGGATATGGATCTGGTAATTATGAGCTTGTTTTCTTGGTATTATAAGATAATAATCTGTAATCTGTTTATGTTTCATTCAAAGATTGCGTTTCCTCGCTTCGTCTGAAAACATCCTGATGAATTCACAGGGTAATGATTGGAGTAAAGTCTGTATGTTTCGAAATATGATTTATTTCCAGGTAAACATCTTGTGGACCCCTCGTCAAGATAAAGGCTGAAAAATACAGATATGATATTCCTTCTTATTGACAGAATTCCTTCTTTTATTGTACTCTTAGTCTGGAACAAAATGCCAAAACCAAGAGAAGGAACTGTAGTATTAGTCCACTTCTCAGCGATGTGAACCCTGAAATGTTGAGTGCCCCAAAGTTTAATGATAGAAATGTAGAGTAGGGTCTCCAGCACATAGAAACTGCCAGATGCTAACCTGCAGATGTTGCAATTAGCACTATTAGCATAAATTGCGTTAATTAGCATTAGTGAACAGGATATCGGCTGGACTCTGCACAATCTGATGGCCATGGCAGGAGTTGTGTGGCGACCATTGGGTTAAGAGACCAACAAATGATTACCTCAACGATGGAAAATGTTTCAAATAGATGAGCATAGGTAAGAGAGGCTCCGAAACTTCAACATTTTTCAAAACGACCCACCAGGAGAACAAAAATGGCCACTTTCTGGTTCCAAATGCCACTTTGGATCCAACAAATGTCAGAAATACATTCAGCGTCCTCAATATCCCCCCAAAACAGTCCAGTATTGGCCAAATCCAAGCCAAGCCATTTTTTTAACTATTGTCCCCATACAGTACGAAGGCCACATGTTCCCTCTCTTATTTTGTTTGTAAAAGCCTTTAAATGTCCTTAGTCCTTAGTCCATTAGCAGCTGTGTTACATATAGCTAGAAGAAGAAGAAGAATGTATAGGAACTTCTGGACACACTATCCTAACATTTCAACGAAAAATATCGATACTGAACCAACAAACACAACAGCGTTTCACCCCCCAAAACCCCTCCAATATGGTCCAAATCAGGCAAGCCATTTTTAAACTATTGTCCATATACACTAGGCTATAATGCTAATTAATGCAACTTGTGTTAATTGTGCACATTGCCCAACATATGCAGGTTAGCATCCGGAGGTTTCTATGAGCTGGAGACCTGTACTGAACTTTGAGGTACATAACATTTCTCAATAGGGCTGTATTTGAAACTGAAAACACGTGACCAACAACCCTATTGTTCTGTTTCCTGTCGAAGGCCACAGTTCCCCTCCATCATTTCGTCTGTAAAAGCCTTTGAATGTCCTTAGTCCATTAGCAGCTGTGTTACATCTAGCTAAAGAATGTATTGGAACTTCTGGACACAATATCCTAACATTTCAACCAGGGTTCATATTTGACACAGCCTGAGAACACGTGACCAACAACCCTGTCATTTATTGTTCTGTTTCCTGTCGAAGGCCACATGTTCCCTCCATCATTTTGTTTGTAAAAGCCTTTGAATGTCCTTAGTCCATTAGCAGCTGTGTTACATCTAGCTAAAGAATGTATAGGAACTTCTGGACACAATATCCTAACATTTCAATGAAAAAAAACTATACTAAACCAACAAACACAACAACGTTTCAACCCCCAAAACCCCTCCAATATGGTTCACATCGGGCAAGCCATTTTTTAACTATTGTTCATATACACTAGGCTATAATGCTAATTAATGCAACTTGTGTTAATTGTGCAAATTGCCCAACATATGCAGGTTAGCATCCGGAAGTTTCTATGAGCTGGAGACCTGTACTGAACTTTGAGGTACATAACATTTCTCAATAGGACTGTATTTGAAACTGAAAACACGTGACCAACAACCCTATTGTTCTGTTTCCTGACGAAGGCCACAGTTCCCCTCCATCATGCTTCAGTTATTATGAACACAAGTGGCCCCAGATGAAGGTTTTTCTCTCTTTCTCTCTGTGTGTCCTGGACAATAATCAACAGATACAGTAGCTCTCTGTCACACAGTGTTTTTAACGCCGTCGCTCCTGAACACCTGACGTGATTTACAGAGATGGAATTGTGTCATTGACAGATAAGTGTTCGGAAGAGAGGCTTTCTGGGGACAACAAGATTACAGATAATCTATAAACTGCAATTCTTTTCAAATTGTGGCTTACCTAACATCTCTGTCTCTGTCTCTGCCAGCTAATCTGGTCAGGGACAGAATCCAGACTCAATACCATCGACCTCCAGCTCCTCTTATCTCCGGCAGCTGCTCCTCTGCTGCTCGCACAATGACACAGCTTTGGACAAAATGTGTTCCTCCTCTTGTTTGCCGTCCGCACAGTTGTTCCAGAATGTCTCTAATGTTTGAGAACAATGAGGAACAAAGTGACAGGAAACAATGTTAAAATAAATCATCTTTATCGTCCCTGGAGGAACACTAAGTCTGTTGCTTTGAATAAAATAAGAAACAACATGAAACCTGATGCAGGAATTTTCATTTATTTCATTTAATCGTTTATTTGAACAGGGACAATGCACATTAATGACCACCACAGACAAATAATGCCTCAAGTGTAAATATGCCGGATTTGAGCTTTGAGCTAATTTCCTTCCGTAGTCCCTGACATACAACATATAAGAACATGACATTTATAAACATAGCAACAAATAAATACATGATATGCAGAAAGAGCAAGAGCAGCATATACAAGCATTTACCACATGGCAGTACACTGTAGCAGCTACGACATGTAAAGTGCAAGAGAAGATGCCCCTGAGTTAAAGAAGAGGAGATACCCCTGAGTTAAAGAAGAGGAGATACCCCTGAGTTAAAGAAGAGGAGATACCCCTGAGTTAAAGAAGAGGAGATACCCCTGAGTTAAAGAAGAGGAGATACCCCTGAGTTAAAGAGGAGATACCCCTGAGTTAAAGAAGAGGAGATACCCCTGTGTTAAAGAAGAGGAGATACCCCTGAGTTAAAGAAGAGGAGATACCCCTGTGTTAAAGAAGAGGAGATACCCCTGTGTTAAAGAAGAGGAGATACCCCTGAGTTAAAGAAGAGAAGATGCCCCTGAGTTAAAGAAGAGGAGATACCCCTGAGTTAAAGAAGAGGAGATACCCTGTGTTAAAGAAGAGGAGATACCCCTGTGTTAAAGAAGAGGAGATACCCCTGTGTTAAAGAAGAGGAGATACCCCTGTGTTAAAGAAGAGGAGATACCCCTGAGTTAAAGAAGAGAAGATGCCCCTGAGTTAAAGAAGAGGAGATACCCCTGAGTTAAAGAAGAGGAGATACCCCTGTGTTAAAGAAGAGGAGATACCCCTGTGTTAAAGAAGAGGAGATACCCCTGAGTTAAAGAAGAGGAGATACCCCTGTGTTAAAGAAGAGGAGATACCCCTGTGTTAAAGAAGAGGAGATACCCCTGTGTTAAAGAAGAGGAGATACCCCTGAGTTAAAGAAGAGGAGATACCCCTGTGTTAAAGAAGAGGAGATACCCCTGTGTTAAAGGGCATTTAGCGGTGATTGCACGTCTGTTTGTTTCTCAACCATTCTTTGAGTTGACCTTTGAAGCTATTGAGAGTGGGACAATCCCGTGTCTCAGCTGGGAGGCTATTCCACAAAGAGCTGCCTTTAATGGAGAGGACATTTTGTCCAAAAGTGGTCCGTCTGCGGTGGACTTCACAGTCCATGTAAACATTTATAAAAAAAACACATACTTTTAAAAGACTTAAAATGGTCAAAACTCAAGAAATGGTGTTTCTCTAGGATGGTACAGTGTGGTATGAATGAGGCTTTCTGTCAAACACCTTGATAGCTCTCTTGTACAGCTGTTCTGAGTCCTAAACCCTAAATGAGTCCTCATTTCTCCCTTCCTGTCTGGAAGTCAATTGTTTTCTGATAGTGTTTTAGGTTGTTAGCCTGAAATAAGGTCTGTGGTTAATAGTGTTAACAATTTCTGGATATCTGGAGCAGGTGGTTTTGGGCGTTTATTTGCAGGAAAGACATCAGACATCCATCCAAAATCTCTTCATCTAGTATAGATTTCTTACAAACAGGTCACCCATCTCTGTCTCTTTAGAGGCTAGGAATTGTAGTCCTTTAAACCGTCTTGACTACAGATCACAATTTGGCCTTTTTTATAAAACCGAATACTGACTCTAACACGTCTTTGCACTATGTCTAAATGCTTTAAATGGATTTACAAGCACTTGCTAAGGCTTGTTGATAAATGCTGTACAATTTAAATAAACTTGCAGTGTGGACTGCTACTGGTGCTAGACTCCTGGTACTAGACTCCTGGTACTAGACTCCTGGTACTAGACTCCTGGTGCTAGACTCCTGGTACTAGACTCCTGGTACTAGACTCCTGGTGCTAGACTCCTGGTACTAGACTCCTGGTGCTAGACTCCTGGTACTAGACTCCTGGTACTAGACTCCTGGTACTAGACTCCTGGTACTAGACTCCTGGTGCTAGACTCCTGGTACTAGACTCCTGGTGGTAGACTCCTGGTGCTAGACTCCTGATACTAGACTCCTGATACTAGACTCCTGGTACTAGACTCCTGATACTAGACTCCTGGTGCTAGACTCCTGATACTAGACTCCTGATACTAGACTCCTGGTGCTAGACTCCTGGTGGTAGACTCCTGATACTAGACTCCTGATACTAGACTCCTAGTACTAGACTCCTGGTGGTAGACTCCTGATACTAGACTCCTGATACTAGACTCCTGATACTAGACTCCTGGTACTAGACTCCTAGTACTAGACTCCTGGTGGTAGACTCCTGATACTAGACTCCTGATACTAGACTCCTGGTACTAGACTCCTAGTACTAGACTCCTAGTACTAGACTCCTGGTACTAGACTCCTGGTACTAGACTCCTGGTACTAGACTCCTGGTGGTAGACTCCTGGTGCTAGACTCCTGGTGCTAGACTCCTGCTCCTGGTGCTAGACTCCTGGTGGTAGACTCCTGGTACTAGACTCCTGGTGGTAGACTCCTGGTACTAGACTCCTGGTACTAGGATGGGTTAAAAGCAGAGAACACGTCACTGTGTGTGCTGTGTGCTCTGCATGTGTGAACATTAAAGAGGGTTTCATCCCTCCGATTATATTCTATTGCAATATCTTAAAGATCCCTTTATAACAAGAAGGATGAACAGACTGTAAATGAAGGTAATTAAACATTGAGGGAAATAAAGCTATATACTCTTACAAATGATCCTAGATGATTGTCTTTAATGCATTGATGTCTAACAAAGAAAAGCCTGTAACAAAGAAAGATAATCCCGGTGTTACAGGAGCATGTTTTTGTTTCCCTGTCCGCAGAACAAAGCCTCAGAACCAGAACAGCTTCCTCTCTGTTCTCCAGCGTCCAGGGGGGGGGGGGGGGGGGGGGGGGGGGGGGGGGGGGGGGGGGGTGGACAGAAGAGAGCGTCCGGCTGCCAAACGCCACCAAGAGATCCAGCAGAGAGCTGCCAGTTGGAGATAATCTCAGGGACAGCATGCAGGTCTCCGTTAGCCTCCGTTAGCCTCCGTTAGCCTCCGTTAGCCCGACGCTAAGCTACATCTTCCCTGGACCTCCATCTGTCCTCCTCTTCCTCCTCTTCCTCCTCCTCCTCCATCCATCTATAAAATCATCCATCCATCCTCCTCTTCCTCTGATCTTCGCCTCACTGCACTCCCTGTTTCTTATTGTGGTGGTAAACCTCCAAATAAAGAGGTGCAGGACTAATTCTTAATTCCCTGAAATGAGTCAGCGTTTTGGCACTCATTTTTTTGTAATTACGTTTTAGTTAGAATTTGACTTTTTTCTTAGAATTCTCATTGGAAGAAAATAATTGAGATTTGACCAAAAGAGATTTTTTCTGAGAATAAAGTCAGAATTCTGATTTTAATCTTTCTCAGATTTAGTTTTTGCCTGAAAATAATTCTGACTTTTTTCTCATAACAATTACAAATAATTCACTTTTTTAAGATCTTAAAAAAAGTCCCGAGTCCTCTTCCGTACGGGCTGTACGTTACACATCACTACCACTCGTATTGTTTATTGGAAGAGATTTCCCGAAAAAAATGTATTTATTATTTTTCTGATTTCACTTTTTTTCTTCCTGACTTGTTTCTCTTTTTTGTTTAGTCTTGGTCAGATTTTTATTACATTTTTTCACATCTTCACTTTAATCCTCTTCCATAGATATACATACCTGGACTAGTTTGATCTACTACAGCTGTACTGCAGTTTGCATTTGATTTAGCTCTATTTGTATTAGTCTTTTCGATGGCTGTCTTCTCTCAGGAGCAGCCACACACACACACACACACACACACACACACACACACACACACCACACACCCACCACCACACACACACACACACACACACACACACACACACACACACACACACACACACAGCTCCCAGCAGCCCATCCATCATTACCTGAGGGAGTCGGTGTTAGCCTCATCAAGGCTTTGATTAATTGAATGAGGAACAGGATCAGAATGTGGCTTCTGTGCCTCAACACATCCGTTTACAGAGAAAACACTGACACATATTTACAATATTATATATTATACAATATTAAGTGGTTTTAACATAATATTTAAACTGTTATTGCACACAGACGTACATTGTGTATATTCGATAGAGTCGATTCTTTAAAGATATACATTTTTGACCATCAATATGTATATGTTTGTTTATTTTCTATTTCTTTTGTTTTTATTTCATGTGCAATGCTTTCTCTATTTCTACATGCTTTCTCTATTTCTACATGCTTTCTCTACATGCTTTCTCTACATGCTTTCTCTACATGCTTTCTCTACATGCTTTTTCTACATGCTTTCTCTATTTCTACATGCTTTCTCTATTTCTACATGCTTTCTCTACATGCTTTCTCTATTTCTACATGCTTTCTCTACATGCTTTCTCTATTTCTACATGCTTTCTCTATTTCTACATGCTTTCTCTACATGCTTTTTCTACATGCTTTCTCTATTTCTACATGCTTTCTCTATTTCTACATGCTTTCTCTACATGCTTTCTCTATTTCTACATGCTTTCTCTATTTCTACATGCTTTCTCTACATGCTTTCTCTACATGCTTTCTCTACATGCTTTCTCTACATGCTTTCTCTACATGCTTTCCCTACATGCTTTCTCTACATGCTTTCTCTACATGCTTTCTCTACATGCTTTCTCTACATGCTTTCCCTACATGCTTTTTCTACATGCTTTCTCTACATGCTTTTTCTACATGCTTTCTCTACATGCTTTCTCTACATGCTTTCTCTACATGCTTTTTCTACATGCTTTCTCTACATGCTTTTTCTACATGCTTTCTCTACATGCTTTCTCTACATGCTTTCTCTACATGCTTTTTCTACATGCTTTTTCTACATGCTTTTTCTACATGCTTTTTCTACATGCTTTCTCTACATGCTTTTTCTACATGCTTTCTCTACATGCTTTTTCTCCATGCTTAAACTATCAGTTTATGGAGTAATGTCTGAGAAGCACATTTGTTCTTAAGTGCTCCGGCTTTAAAAAAAAGTATAATCACAGTTTTTTATCGTACATCGAGTGCATGAAGGCTGTGAAGACACACACACACACACACACACACACCACACACACACACACACACACACACACACACACACACACACACACACACACACACACACACACACACACACACACACACACACACGTTACACACAAGTATACACTTTCTATTATGTACTACTGTGCAGAATTATTCAATTTTTTTAAATAATAAATAAACTGTGAACTTTAATGCTACGATGTCAGATAGTAAAATAAGAGAATAAATGAAAAACAGGTATGAAATACTACATGACAGTAAAACAAGAATACAGTTTAAAAGGAGAGTGATTTGTAAAATATCCATAAAGAAAAAGTAAATCTGCTAACAGTTCTGTTTCAAATGGGTGTTGAGAGATGTTTCCATAGATCTCTCCATGTTGCTCTCAAAGTGCAGCAGATTGATGCTTTTAACTTCAAAATTTCATTTAATTTTTATTTCCCTGGGGAGCATGCCCCCAGACCCCATTAGAGGAGGTGAGGACCCCCTAGAGGAGGTGAGGACCCCCTAGAGGAGGTGAGGTCCGCCCCCCACTTATAAAAATAGCACTTTACCCCTGCTTACACCTATATGCCGTGAGCTGATTATCGAGCCTTCATTGTAACAGTCACGTGTGTACTGTGTGTGTGTGTGTGTGTGTGTGTGTGTGTGTGTGTGTGTGTGCGCAGTAGAACATTTCACTGTAGCGCCGGTACATTAATGGGAAACCCTACATGTTTGAGCAGCCTCTATGAAACGTCAAGATACCCCACAGCACCCCAAAAGAAAATCTCTGGCGTCGACACTGGCCGCGGCACAGGACGGTTTTGTGTGCCCTCCCATGAAAATCATATGCCCTCTCTGTAGATTTGTTCTGGCCCAGGGTCTGCCTCCCCTGCTGATGTTCAGTTGTTTCGATCTAAGTAGTTGTGCAGAATTGTTAGATACGTCTGAGGTTCGTTTTTTTATTTAAAAACATCAACAGATCCAGTGAAATGTTGGGGAGGTAGGGCTCAAAATGCAGTAATCTCATTGGCTGAGGACACTTCCTGTTGACAGGTGCATAAGGAGGATTTGTTGTTTGTGGATTTTAAACACAACATCCAACCCCAGATTAACTCTCTTCTTGGAGAGAGCGTTGTTGTTTGGCACTACAGTCTGTGTCCACCCTTTTTGTTGCTTTCTCCTGGCTGCTTCTTTCTGAATTGGCAGCTTTTTTGCTATGTTTTTAAAGAGATTGATTCCCTGAAACACAGCAAGATGAGGAGAAAAGAGAAAATGTAGCCAAGGGCTGCAGCATCTCTGCAAAAAACAGACACCAACACACACTTATATGTGTCAGAAGTGATGATTAGAGGCATTATTTAACATTGTTTTGTAGGAAAATACTCACCGTGGCTTTAGGGTAATGCCTCCATCACAAAATATGAGATGCTAACTGTCCGTGTTTCTTTAAATCCGTCTTTTTCTACCGTTCCAAACATACATCATTACAGCCGTAGAAAGAGTGCAGAGGAGGGACGTAGTGGAGTACAAATACTTCGTTACGGTACTTAAGTACATGTTTCTGGTATCAGTACTTTACTCCACTACTTATTTTTCTGACTACTTTTTACTTTGACTTCTTACATTTTGAACCCAAATACCTGTACTTTCTACTTCTTACATGTTGAACACAAATACCTGAACTTTCTACTTCTTACATGTTGAACCCAAATACCTGTACTTTCTACTTCTTACATGTTGAACCCAAATACCTGAACTTTCTACTTCTTACATGTTGAACCCAAATACCTGTACTTTCTACTTCTCACATGTTGAACCCAAATACCTGAACTTTCTACTTCTTACATGTTGAACCCAAATACCTGAACTTTCTACTTCTTACATGTTGAACCCAAATACCTGTACTTTCTACTTCTTCCATGTTCCAAACAGGCTGGTTCCTTTAGTTTGAATGTGTTTGGTGGCGTGATCATTATTATTTAGAGTCATTGCGTGCCTATTGATTTGAACACGATCCGTGTATCCATCATTTCCTGGTCTTCTCTAAAGAAGAGGGACCAATGAAAACGTTGTCATGTTGCCGTTGTTCAGCATGGAAACATTCATTAGCTAACAATGACATTATTGTTCTATTAATATAAAGGGAGGTCAGGTACTCTTTAAAACAGCTGCTAGTTATGGGTACTTTTTACTTAAAGGTCCCATGTCATGGCCATTTCTACAGATCATAATTCTGAGGGGGGCTGCAGCAGCCCCATCTGCGAGGCTCCACTAGTGGGGGCTCCACTAGCGGTCTTTTTCTGTGTTAGAGTTTTACTCGCTACAGGGTGTACTTTGAGGGTTTGTGACTCTGCAGACCGTTTACATGCAGAAAAACCTTCACAACACACAAGGGGACGGGTAATAACCGGAAAAGCATGACATGGGACCTTTAAGTACATTTCCACTTCTTTACTTTTACTTGAGTAAAGAAGTTTAGTCAGTACTTCTACTTTTACCAGAGTATGTTTAAACACGAGTATCTGTACTTCTACGTGAGTAAAGAAGTTTAGTCAGTACTTCTACTTTCACCAGAGTATTTTTAAACACGAGTATCTGTACTTCTACTTGAGTAAAGGATGTGTGTACTTCTCCCTCTCTGGAAGAGTGAGATAAATCCCTTATTTTCTATGTCACAGCAGATAAAACGCTACTTTTACTGCTCACTCACCTCACTGCCTCTCATTCATCCACACACTGACTCAATCACACACACACACACACACACACACACACACACACCCACACACACACACACACACCACCACACACACACACACACAAACGCACACACGCATGCACACGCACGCACGCACAGACACATGCACACACGCACGCTAACTTCTAGATGTTTAAATAAGCAACTGTATGCCAACAAGTTCACCATACTATCCTAAAGAAACGATGATTGTGGAAAATCAGTTTGTACTGATTCGTTTTCAGACTTTCTTTGACGCATTGCAAGCTGTGAAACTCCTGAGCGTTAAACATGGGAATCTTTTGTATGCCTTGTATATAATCTGCTGCATAACACTCACCAGCACTCTTGGAAATGTCAGCAGAATAATAGAGTATACAGTCACTCACTTACTTTTGTGTGCAACATGTTATTTAGAGGTGAACTCGTACCTGTGGCTCCAGTGTGGAGAGAAACGTACCGTCTTTATCATAAATGTCAGCAGATTGTTTGAAGGCACTTAAAGTGTTCCAGTGGAGAAAAGTGGAGCTATTTATGTAAAAGGTGGACTGGCAGTGTGTGGCGCTCCATGCTCATCCATCCAATAATACCTGTCCGTTTTCATAATGAAGTGTTCAGGGTTAAATGCTACACGGTGCTAAAATAGGTCCATGGGGGTCAGAATATATGAAATAATCCTTTGTATTGTGTGTAAGTGCTTCTGAAGTGGAGATTTGTTCCGGAGAAAACAGCCTTTAATGATATGGATGTAATGTAACTAACAGATATCACAACTTACCACCTTCATCGCTGACATGAACACAATTATCTTTTATATTACAAGTGTTCTGACAGGCTATGTTAAGATATACAAATGAGGCATTATGTGATTTGTATTTTAGGCTAGAATGTTAACTAAAAGTTGATAAACACTATATCGTTTTCTGAAGATTTTATGATGCTTTTAATCTTTTTCAGTCTCAAGAGATTATCTTTGTAGAGTTGTTCTGGGTTTGTGTCTTGAATTCTTGGGTTTATGACAAATACAAATTGCATTTTCTATGTCTTTGTTTCTTTTTTCTGCAGTATGGTGGACCCAAATGCAGGCGATGCTAACTTCTGGGTGAAATAATATGTTATCTCTGCACCAGTCTATGTTGCGCTGAGCTAAAAAAAGCCAATTTGTAACCCTTTAAAGTGAGAACAGTGAGAGGGACGTGAATGTGTGCACAGCTGTTCAGGATGTTTGTAAAGGTGTTGGACTACAGCGAGGCAGGGAAGGTTTTCAGAGAGAGAGAGAGGTTCCTCTGCAGATTGACTTCACCTCTGTCACTTCTCCTCCGAGGACAACACACTCCTAATCCAGTGTGAAGGCTACACACCCACACACACCACACACACACACACACACACACACACACACACACACACACACACACACACACACACACACACACACACACACACACACACACACACACACACACACACACACACACCACTGCCGGCCTATTGGAAGTGATCTCTGAGATTACCTCCACTAACCAGAGCTCCCTCGCTGCAGATTGCTGCCGACAGTCGCTCTCTTTCAGCCGACAGCCTCCACTACCGGCTGCCATTTCCAGACAAACAAGAGCCGACGTCTGGCCCCTGATTGGCTGGATGGTCAGTACAGTACGTAATGTAAAGAAGGGAAAGGTACCAGAGATAGTAGACGTACACACATCCTTTACTCAAGTAGAAGTACAGATACTCATGTTTAAAAGTACTCTGGTGAAAGTAGAAGTACAGACTAAACTTTTTTACTCAAGTAAAAGTAAAGAGGCTTTGAAATGTACTTCAGTAAAAAGTACCCATAACTAGCAGCTGTTTTAAAGAGTACCTGACCTCCCTTTATATTAATAGAACAATAATGTCATTGTTAGCTAATGAATGTTTCCATGCTGAACAACGGCAACATGACAGCGTTTTCATTGGTCCCTCTTCTTTAGAAGAATTAGTGATTTGATTTCTTCTCGAACCAAGTCTTAACTTTGTAGTTTTTAAAGTGTTTATCAGCCTCTTGTCGACTCCTCTAATGTTAGCCCATTTACTTCAACCAAAATAAAGCTATGGAATAATTACAAACAGCATTAAAATGAACGTTGATGGTCATTGTCTTTTTTTACAAGTGAAGAAAAATAGGAAATAGTTACACAATTATTTGTATAGTTGCACGTACCTTTTCTTATGGACAAGAGCAATATGTTTACATGTTATTATGACAGACAGCTGTTCAAAGATCACTGGACTCTGATCTCAGTTCTGGTCGTAGCGTCATGTGTTTCCAGCAGTGGAACTAACTAGAGCTGGTTCTAACTTTGACTGAAACTGTAATAATGTAGGATCTTGTATAAAACTCTTCTTGCACTATTTTGATGTTTATTTGTATTTACTTGCACATCTCCAAACATTCTCTTGCACTATTTTATCTGTTTGATTTGTTTTGTGTCCTATATATATTCATGTTGCTCTGCTGGAGGAGGACTTCAGTTTTTCATTGACATATCGACACTGTAGCTAATGGGCTAATGATGATAAAGCCTTGAAACTTGAAAATCTTGATCGTATAACTCAGACATTTCCAGGCCTTTAATCGTTGAAAAACACAGATTTATAACAGCTATTCCTGTCAGGACTGTTCCTCGCTGCAGAAGGAGAACCTCCCAGTGGAGGCTGTATTAAAGCGTGTTGGTTCTGCAGTCAGCTCAGTGTTTATTGGTTCTCTGCCCGTCCAAAGTCAGTTTTTCCCAGCGTGTTTGAAGAGTCTGCAGCCCAGATGGTTAGTGGCGCTGCCAGATCAATTACCAGCAGAAAGAGAGCCGTTTTTAGCTTCCGGGGCCGATTGAACCGATCTCGATTTGAACTTTTACATATCGTCATATCACGCTGCGACATAAAGAACTCACTAACTTAATACCACATGTTCACAAGTGCTGTTTTACCTTCCAGCTAAATGTGTTATTGCTCGTTCCAGACAGCATCATGGCAGCGGCTGAGAGCAAACAGCTGTGCATGTGGAGAGCTGGAGGAGGAAACAAACAGTGAAGGCATGCGCTTTCATCAAAAGTTGGAATTGGACGAGTTCTAAAATGTTAGTTCACCTCATGACTTACTGCTGAGGCAGAGGATCTGCACAGACATGCTGATTGGAACAAGTCCTCCAAATCTAATGAACCAATCCATCAAAATACTTTATTAATCTCAAGGGGAAATTGTAGGTTTTGTGACAGTCGCACAATATTCTAATACAAATTGAAATATATGTGTTAATAATTTAGTTTTGGGAGAAGGGGTGGGATCAAATAAGTGTAAACTTCTTCCCTCCTCTTTTCTGATGTGTAATTAATTAAGTAGATCATTTGTTTATATATAATTCAGAATCAGTAATATATTGTTTATCAATTTGACACAGCTTGAGTTTGCACCGTATAATAATTCTCATGTTTCATTTCATTATTATTATTATTTGTTTGTATTGTTGTTTTACACGTTCCAAATAAATCAAATCAAAATAAGATCAATAAAAGTAATAAAATAAATAGATTTTAGATAGATAGATATACTT
>CM062280.1:30270619-30370619 GCA_031216635.1 Dissostichus eleginoides
GTATTTGGGTTCAACGTGTAAGAAGTAGAAAGTTCAGGTATTTGAGTTCAACATGTAAGAAGTAGAAAGTACAGGTATTTGGGTTCAACATGTAAGAAGTAGAAAGTACAGGTATTTGGGTTCAACATGTAAGAAGTAGAAAGTTCAGGTATTTGAGTTCAACATGTAAGAAGTAGAAAGTACAGGTATTTGGGTTCAAAATGTAAGAAGTCAAAGTAAAAAGCTATCAGAAAATAAGTAGTGGAGTAAAGTACTGATACCAGAAAGATTTACTTAAGTACAGTAACAAAGTATTTGTACTCCACTACTTCCCACCTCTGACCCAGACCTCACTCTCTTGTTCCAGCTTTGTTCTTCTTGCTCAGACTTTGATTTTCTTATCATTTCAGATCAGCCTTCCCTGAGATGAGTTCAAACACCTGTGATGCTGTTTGTACTCTGACCAGGTGGTGTTGATCTCCTATGCCCTCTGAAAGCTTCACTTCTGATTCACAAGTAGCTCAAGAAACAAAACCTTAACACTGACTTCCTCAACTTCCAACAAAGCACACATATAAAGAAAGAGACAGTATGTTAGGTCTCTTTCTTTCTATGTCGGACGTGTCTAATTTAGCTTGAAGGAGTCTTTCGATGGGGATGGATACTGTGGTTTTTATGTTAATAAACTGCCAGTTATTGTTATTTATTAAAGAAAGGTCCTGCTATAAACGCTCTGTGTCACTTGGTCTCTTTGTTCAATGCTTTGGACCCAACAAGAGCTCTTGAGAACGACCAGCAAGACAGTTTATTTAATACTCAAAGACAGTTCTTCCCAGAGCATGGCACTGACCCCTAACCCATACATGTGCAAATATATCATTTATATACACACATACACATTTCATTTCATTTAATGGTTTATTTGAACAGGGACAGTGCACATTGATGAACATCTTAAACAAATAATGCTTCAAGTGTAAATATGCTGGATTTTATGAATTTCCATCCGTAGTCCGTCACATACAACATATAAGAACATGACATTTATAAACATAGCAAAAATAAATACATGATATGCAGAAAGAGCATGAGCAGCACACTGTAGCAGCTACGACATGTAAAGTGCAAGAGGAGATACAAGAGCTACCTAAAGGGCAAGAGGAGATACAAGAGCTACCTAAAGGGCAAGAGGAGATACCCCTGTGTTAAAGGGCAAGAGGAGATACCCCTGAGTTAAAGTGCAAGAGGAGATACCCCTGAGTTAAAGTGCAAGAGGAGATACCCCTGAGTTAAAGAAGAGGAGATACCCCTGTGTTAAAGAAGAGGAGATACCCCTGTGTTAAAGTGCAAGAGGAGATACCCCTGTGTTAAAGAAGAGGAGATACCCCTGAGTTAAAGTGCAAGAGGAGATACCCCTGAGTTAAAGGGCAAGAGGAGATACCCCTGAGTTAAAGCAAGAGGAGATACCCCTGTGAAAGAAGAGGAGATACCCCTGTGTTAAAGTGAAGAGGAGATACCCCTGTGTTAAAGTGCAAGAGGAGATACCCCTGAGTTAAAGAAGAGGAGATACCCCTGTGTTAAAGAAGAGGAGATACCCCTGTGTTAAAGAAGAGGAGATACCCCTGTGTTAAAGAAGAGGAGATACCCCTGTGTTAAAGCAAGAGGAGACCCCTGTTAAAGAAGAGGAGATACCCCTGTGAAAGGGCAAGAGGAGATACCCCTGTGTTAAAGAAGAGGAGATACCCCTGTGTTAAAGAAGAGGAGATACCCCTGAGTTAAAGAAGAGAAGATGCCCCTGAGTTAAAGGGCATGAGGAGATACCCCTGTGTTAAAGGGCAAGAGGAGATACCCCTGTGTTAAAGAAGAGAAGATGCCCCTGAGTTAAAGGGCAAGAGGAGATACCCCTGTGTTAAAGAAGAGGAGATACCCCTGTGTTAAAGAAGAGGAGATACCCCTGTGTTAAAGAAGAGGAGATACCCCTGTGTTAAAGAAGAGGAGATACCCCTGTGTTAAAGAAGAGGAGATACCCCTGTGTTAAAGGGCAAGAGGAGATACCCCTGTGTTAAAGAAGAGAAGATGCCCCTGAGTTAAAGGGCATGAGGAGATACCCCTGAGTTAAAGGGCAGAGGAGATACCCCTGTGTTAAAGAAGAGGAGATACCCCTGAGTTAAAGGGCATGAGGAGATACCCCTGTGTTAAAGAAGAGGAGATACCCCTGAGTTAAAGGGCATGAGGAGATACCCCTGTGTTAAAGTGCAAGAGGAGATACCCCTGAGTTAAAGGGCAAGAGGAGATACCCCTGTGTTAAAGGGCAAGAGGAGATACCCCTGTCTTAAAGAAGAGAAGATACCCCTGTGTTAAAGAAGAGGAGATACCCCTGTGTTAAAGAAGAGAAGATACCCCTGAGTTAAAGAAGAGAAGATACCCCTGTGTTAAAGGGCATTTAGCGGTGATTGCACGTCTGTTTGTTTCTCATCCATTCTTTGAGTTGACCTTTGAAGCTATTGAGAGTGGGACAATCCCGTATCTCAGCTGGGAGGCTATTCCACAACGAGCTGCCTTTAATGGAGAGGACATTTTGTCCAAAAGTGGTCCGTCTGCGGTGGACTTCACAGTCTCCTCTGGTTTCTGACCTAGTGCAGCGTCCAGTGTGTTTTTTGTGGGTGAATTCCCCTAAGGGGGGGGGGGGGGCAGTCCATGTAAACATTTATAAAAAAAACACATACTTTTAAAATACTTAAAATGGTCAAACCTCAAGAAATGGTGTTTCTCCAGGATGGTACAGAGGTGGTATGAATGAGGCTTTCTGTCAAACACCTTGATAGCTCTCTTGTACAGCTGTAGGTTTCAGGTTTGTGGCTCAAGCAAACGACCAGTTTGTCAGACAGTATTCAATGTGGGATAGAATCGTGCAGTGGAGGGATGACTGTGCAGCATTGACACTTAAGAAAGGTCTCATTTGTTTAAAATGTTGCAAGTTGAATTTTGATGGTATTGGATACTTTCTATTTTTACTATACTTTACTAATTGGATTATTTCCTGCACTTTATTTTGTTATTTTATGTGTTCTATGTTGTCTATTCTGAATGTTCGGATGGCACAAGGAGTAGCTTTACTCTTCTCGTTGTACTTGTATACTGACAATGAATGCTTCTAATCGAATCCATTTGACCTCGGATAAGGTGTTTGGACTGAATTCAATCCAACTTGATATTTTGCAAAGAGAGTCGAAGGAGAAATGCTAAAGGATGAAGCAAAGTTGATCATTTGTGAAAACATGCATACAATTAAACTTCAATTACCTGTAGATAAAAGAGGACAAAGGCGAGGTGCGCTTTGGACCCCAACAAGAGCTACTAGCCTTAAATTACATCTCTAAAAAAAGATGTCTGCAATCACAATTTAGATTGAATTTAGTCCAAAGAAAGTCAGGGAGCAATGCTTACAGATGCAAAATAAGATAAGTGTGCTCTATGCAGGACAGAGTGAAGAAAAGTCAAGTCTAAAAGGTTTTAAAAATGCACTTATTCCTATAATTAAAGGTCTTATATCTGTAAAGACCTGCAGAGGAGAATACTGAATGTTTTTCATACAGGAAAACATGCACCTTAAATTAAATGACAGAATGTGTTTTTATGTTAAAGGCTTTACTGATTCATTTCTTCGTGTCAACATTGGGTCAAATGACAATAAAATGAGTAATTTAAGGATTAGAAATCAGTAATCTGACCAGGAATTAACGTGACCAATCCAAACAGAGCTTTATTCCAGAACTGTTTCCTGTTTGTCCGTTTGATTTGTATTCAGAGTTTTGAATGCATGTGCTTTATGCAGGACAAAGTGAAGAAAAGTCAAGTCTAAAATGTTTTTTAAAATGTACTTATTCCTATTATTAAACTTCTTAAACCTGTAAAGACCATACAAAGGTATACAGGAGAATACTGAACGTTTTTCATACAGGAAACATGCACAGTTTGTAGTAAATTATAGAATATACCGTTTTTTATGTGAAACGCTTTACTGATTCATTTCTTTACGTCAACATTGGGTCAAATTACAACTAAAATTAGTAATTTAAGGATTAGAAATGATGAATCTGTGACCAACCCAAACAGAGCTTTATTCCAGAACTGTTTGCTGTTTGTCCGTTTGATTTGTACTCAGAGTTTTGAAAAATAAACAATTTAGATTGAATTTAGTCCAAAGAAAGTCAGGGAGCAATGCTTATAGATGCAAAATAAGATACATGTCCTCTATGCAGGACAAATGGAAGAAAAGTCAAGTCTAAAAGGTTTTAAAAATGCACTTATTCCTATAATTAAAGGTCTTATATCTGTAAAGACCTGCAGAGGAGAATACTGAATGTTTTTCATACAGGAAACATGCACCTTAAATGAAATGACAGAATGTGTTTTTATGTTAAAGGCTTTACTGATTCATTTCTTTAATTCAACTTTGGGACAAATGACAATACAATGAGTAATGTAACGATTAGAAATGATGAATCTGTGACCAACACAAACAGAGCTTTATCCCAGAACTGTTTCCTGTGTGTCTGTTTGATTTGTCTTCAGCGTTTTGAGGCAGACGGAGATATGCAGACGGAGATGTGCAGACGGAGATGTGCAGACGGAGATGTGCAGACGGAGATGTGCAGACGGAGATGTGCAGACGGAGATGTGCAGACGAAGATGTGCAGACGGAGATGCGCAGACGGAGATGCGCAGACGGAGATGGGCAGACGGAGATGTGCAGACGGAGATGTGCAGACGGAGATTTGCAGATGGACATGTGCAGACGGAGATGTGCAGACGGAGATGTGCAGACGGAGATGTGCAGATGGAGATGGGCAGACGAGACGGAGATGTGCAGCCGGAGATGTGCAGACGGAGATATGCAGACGGAGATGTGCAGACGGAGATGTGCAGACGGAGATGTGCAGACGGAGATGTGCAGACGGATATGTGCAGACGGAGATGTGCAGACGGAGATGTGCTCTGCAGAGAGAAACAGCTTCAGATAGGCATCAGAGGCCAGGATAGGACGAGGCAGGTATGACTGAAGACAAAGTGCTTTAATCACTTCCCGTATAGAGCCGATTATCATCAGAAACATCTGAAATATGTCCTCCCGCCCCGAGGCTTATCTCAACGAGGGAGGAATCCGTCTTCTCCTGGTGACCTTGAGTGAATGTGAGGTGTAAAGGAAGGGACTTGTCGTAGCATCTTAAAATCAGCTGCCGTCTAGAGAAAATGACGAGTTAAGCAAATATGCAAAGAAACACAATGTCGATATAAAGGCTTTTAAGATCTTTTCTTTTAAGATCAAATGCAAATACAAAAGCCAAAAACATTTGATTATTCTTTTTTTTTTGTTATTTTATGCATTATATTTTTTCCTTTGTCGCCTTGGGAAGAAACAGAAATAAAACAGGGAAATAGCTTTCTTATATTAAAACAAATGATTTATACTATTACTCTCCGTCCGTGCAACTTGTGTCCTTGTTTGAGTCTTTTTTATAAATATCATCACCTTTTAACCTTTTGAGCCAACTTCACTACAAGTGCACTCTCATTTTCGGGCATTTATGGTCAAAATATGTGATTTACAGAAAATTAAACCTTGTTTTTATTTGAATATACGTTGGTCGACGGGTGCAAACGCGTAAAAACGGACCTAAACATTTCCATTAGGAGAAACGTGCTGCAGCTTCAGAAACGATGCAGATATAAAAACACAAGTGTGGCAAAACACATTTAACTTGTGTGTATTATAGTTCTTCCTGAGTGTCATTTTGTCGTCTCTTCCCTGCAAAGATATCCTTCCTATAATGGAGATTTGTTTGCATTAGTGCGTGCTTTATTAGAATATTTTGTTGACTGCAGGGTTATCTGAGCGTGTTGTTTGATAAATCAGTTCATCTCATTCCCACAGTGCAGTGCGTTTCAGAATGTCATTAGTCACAGGATAATTATCAGAGATAATTTGAATTACACGGGGTCATAGCGGCGTCTCTGCACCTGACTCTGAGGATCTGCGCTGTGAGGAGACGCAGATTAAAGTGCACAAGGTTTTCCTGCAGAATGTTCCAAAAGCTGCAGAGACTCGGGTCAGGGTCTGAAATCTAATTACACATGGATTTACTTCTCTTTCCGTGAGTTAAGCGTGTAATTATGTCTTCATGTGTGAACCATTAACACCAAACTGAACGGAAGATTATTTTTGTCTTTCATAATGAAAGTTGTTCAAAATGTAAATAAGGTAAAGTCCAATCTAATTTAACAAACTCTGCGTGGTTTATTTTAAACTTTTTTACAACCTCCACATACAAATCAAAAGGGGTTTTATTGCCAATTAGTTTTTAAATGCAAGCGATTGTTTTAGTGCCCAATTTTAAAGTGTTTTTCTATTCTTCTTTTTAGAGTCCTCTCTGAAGATCAACAGAACGAGGACCCTTTCATAATGTATTATAACTTATTCTGTAAGAGAAAGTAGTGGAAATCAAATAAAGGAATCAGTACAAAAAACAACAAATATCTAGAAAGATAGATATACTTTTTAATCCCGATTCGGCAGTGTGTTCAACCTTAAAATACAAATACCTAAAAAGTGGAATAGAGAATTAACAATGAACATTTGTATATCAAATATAAACAATATCAAATATTCTGGATAATAAAGAAATTCTTAAAAAAGTCCACAATACTACAGGACACATCTCTGACACATTTCTGTAGAATATACGTATATAAAAAATGTACCGTGAATCCAAACTGTGCATTTTAAGCTTTTTATTTAGATTTAGAACTTTGTTTTTTATCCGTCTCATTGAAAAAAAGACAGAAAGACAAAAGTCATTACTGGTCTTGTCTCTAAAATGTGATCTGTGTGTGTGTGTGTGTGTGTGTGTGTGTGTGTGTGTTTCTGATTCAGTTGATATCTGTGTGTGTGTGTGTGTGTGTGTGTGTGTGTGTGTGTGTGTGTGTGTGTGTGTCTGAATATGAAACAAACACAACTTCTTTACTGAAGAACTTTAGGCGGTAATTCTTATTAAAATATGAACTTGAACCCATCAGGACACTAATGTCTGTCTGCAGGAGGCGTCTCTGGTCTCATTAGTTTATTTGCATTTATTATTTCTCGGTGATTAATGGCTGTCTTTATTGAGGCACTTTGTTTGCAAAGTATGCAAATAATTAGATGATTTTACCATCAAGTTTGAGCTGTTTAAAGGTCCCGTGTCATGGCCATTTCTACGGATCATAGTTCCATTGTTGAGGTCTACTAGAATAGATTTATACTGTGCAATGTTCCAAACTCACGTTGGTTTCTCATACAGCATCTCTGTATAATATGTGTATTCACTCTCTGTCCTACACGGCTTGTTGGAGCTCCTGCCCCCCCCCTCCCTGTGAGCCCAGCGTGCTCTGATTGGTCGGGACGTTGAGAGGCTTGCTGCTGCGAGGAGCAGACAGGCTTCCGGGTCGGCGATACAGCGAGAACAAGCGAAACTCATCCTGAGCACACAAACACACACTCACAGCCGAAGTAAAACAATAAGTGTGGCTTGATATTGAGTAAGAAAAAGGTTATAACGCTGTGAGCATGGGTCTGCGGAGAGCATTTCTCCGCCATCCCAACGTAGCAGCCCGAAAAACGTTTACCCATTTAAACAGTCGTGGTAGATACCTTGTTTGTTTTAAACATCATAAATACACAAACAACCCGAATCTCCCGCTGGTCCAAACAAAGTAGGAACAGCATCGTTCTTCAGAGCCCTACGCTGTGCATATCCGGCATGAATCGCTGAAAGGTTTGGGAAGCTTTGTTTTGTGAAAGGCTGGCAGAGGGTGCGGCCTCTGGGTATTCACACGTCACAGGACCCAGGAAGTAAACAATGGAAAATGAGAAATCTCCAACGAGGCGTTCTGGGGCAGCATAGACTGTGTTATGGCGCGTTTCCACTACAGCGCGGAGCCCGGCCTCGCTCGGCCTCGCTCGGCCTCGTTAGGCCTTGTTAGGACCAGCTCACTTGATGGCGCGTTTCCATTACAGTTTAGGAACTGGGGCAGTAACTATAGTAACGCAGTGTAGGCGGAGCGATCGGCTTTTTGTCGGGCGGAGTCACCGCTTGCTAAAACTGCCTTGACGACTTATTTGTTAGAAGTGAGCTTTAGAACAGATAGGGACACAACGCTTTCAAGCAAATAACAGAGCGTTAGAAAAAAACGTACCATGCAGAGACTCCAGTAACGCCGTTGCAGAGTCCAGGCCTCCATCCCTCCCAACGCTAGCCGGTCTATTGCCGTAAATGGTGTCCATGAGCTCAAACCACTTCCAGTTTTTCCCTACTGGCACCACTCGTGTTGTTATTGTCTTTGACCAAGCGATATTCACTCTTCATCTTTTTTAGTTTTTCCCTACACTGCACGACAGTCCTCGAGTAGCCGCTTGTGACATCTGTGTAGAGACCTCCTGAAATACTTTGATATTGCGTTGTCCCGTCGAGCTCCCGCTGGATCTTTTCATCTGCAATATAATGTAGGAACGTCGTCATTCCGTCGACCTCGACCAACCACGGCGTGCTTTTCCTTGCCATTATCTCCTCTGTTGACAAAAATGCTGCAAGCTTTGCTATATATATATATGCGACGCTAGGGATTATCTCGCGCGCCGATTGTGACGATTCTCTCTGACCAATCAGCAGTCGAGAGTGTTGACGTCACAACTCAGCCTGGTTCAGCCTGGTTGAGCCTGGCCCTAGAACCACGATTTTATGAGGCCGGAAAAACTGTGAATTAGGACCCGCCGGCCGGTACTAGGCCAAGTGGAAACGCAACCAAAGTCGGGCCGCTGACGTCACAGCCCTCTTAAACCGGGCTCCGCGCTGTAGTGGAAACGCGCCATTAGAGTTTTACTCGCTACAGGGTGCACTTTGAGGGTTTGTGACTCTGCAGACCGTTTACATGCAGAAAAAGCTTCATAACACAAGGGGACGGGTAATAACCGGAAAAGCATGACATGGGCCCTTTAAGTGTTTGTCCACTGCTTCAAAGTGAGAGCTCCACCTCAACATCTGCTCAAAGTCTGTACTTAGGTGGAAACTCTTTGAATAAACGAGCTGCAGCTTCAGAAAGGATGCAGATATAAAAACCCAAATGTTCCACATGAAGAAACATCTTCAGAAACAACACATGCAGCATTTAGAGAACATTCAGCAACTTGAGGAGACATGCAGCGTTTAGAGAACATTCAGCAACTTGAGGAGACATGCAGCATTTAGAGAACATTCAGCAACTTGAGGAGACATGCAGCATTTATGGCGCGTTTCCACTACAGCGCGGAGCCCGGTTTAAGAGGGCTGTGACGTCAGCGGCCCGACTTTGGTTGCGTTTCCACTTGGCCTAGTACCGGCCGGCGGGTCCTAATTCACAGTTTTTCTGGCCTCATAAAATCGTGGTTCTAGGGCCAGGAACAACCAGGCTGAGTTGTGACGTCAACACTCTCGACTGCTGATTGGTCAGAGAGAATTGTCACAATCGGCGCGCGAGATAATCCCTAGCGTCGCATATATATATAGCGAAGCTTGCAGCATTTTTATAAACAACATTTTTGTCAACAGAGGAGCTAAAATGGAAAAGAAAAGCACGCTGTGGTTGGTCGAGGAAGTGACGACGTTCCTACATTACATTGCAGATGATAAGATCCAGCGGGAGCTCGACGGGACAACTCGCAATATTAAAGTATTTCAGGAGGTCTCTACACAGATGTCCACAAGCGGCTACTTGAGGACTGTCGTGCAGTGAGGGAAAAACTCAAAAAGATGAAGAGTGAATATCGCTTGGTCAAAGATAATAACAACACGAGTGGTGCCAGTAGGAAAAACTGGAAGTGGTTTGAGCTAATGGACACCATTTACGGCCATAGACCGGCTAGCGTTGGGAGGGATGGAGGCCTGGACTCTGCAACGGCGTTACTGGAGTCTCTGCATGGTACGTTTTTTCTAACGCTCTGTTATTTGCTTGAAAGCGCTGTGTCCCTATCTGTTCTAAAGCTCACTTCTAACAAATAAGTCGTCACGGCAGTTTTAAGCAGCGTGACTCCGCCCGACAAAAAGCCGATTGCTCCGCCTACACTGCGTTACTATAGTTACTGCCCCAGTTCCTAAACTGTAATGGAAACGCGCCATCAAGTGAGTTGGTCCTAACAAGGCCTAACGAGGCCGAGCGAGGCCGAGCGAGGCCGGGCTCCGCGCTGTAGTGGAAACGCGCCATTAGAGAACATTCAGCAACTTGAGGAGACATGCAGCATTTAGAGAACATTCAGCAACTTGAGGAGACATGCAGCATTTAGAGAACATTCAGCAACTTGAGGAGACATGCAGCGTTTAGAGAACATTCAGCAACTTGAGGAGACATGCAGCGTTTAGAGGACATTCAGCAACTTGAGGAGACATGCAGCGTTTAGAGAACATTCAGCAACTTGAGGAGACATGCAGCATTTAGAGAACATTCAGCAACTTGAGGAGACATGCAGCGTTTAGAGAACATTCAGCAACTTGAGGAGACATGCGCAGCGTTTACTAAAAGCTGCAGAAACCAAACGCTGCAAACCAATATATAAAAGAATATCTGAAATGACTAGGTTAGCTACGTTAGCTAGCTAGCTTACAGCAGATCTGCAGTAACATCAGAAGGGGTCATGTGATCGCATTGTTAAAATAAGACCATAAAACATTTTAGGTAAGTTTCCAACAACAGTCAAATAAAGAAATGAATATCAACATGAAAGATTGTCGCTGTAACTGCAAGTAAAGCATGTATTCTCATTGTTATTATTCAGTATCTTGTATATCATCGTTGGAGGTTCGCTATATCCTAATGATTGAGCTGAAAATATGTTGCTATAATAATCATTTTGAAATTGATTGCATGTTAGTAGATGACAAAGAGTTTCCAGGAAACATTAAACACACACTGTGGTTCCTCAGAAAGCGATCCACATTAATACTTTGCTACGGGCATGTAAACAGCTTCCCTCACTGCAAACACTGATTAAATCTCTACAATCACAGATAAAGTGGAGCAGGATACTTCCTGAGGGAATCTCTGCGTATGTAGTAATTATAGCGCGTTAGCATCATTATGCTCTCCTGCTGTCTCTTATAATGACTGTGAATCCCTTCAGTGGGATCTGATCAGGATGTGGAGCTGATTCTATCAATACTCTGCCACAATGGGGGGGATTTTACCAGAAATAAATATATAGGATCATATTGTTTGGATTTTCTTACATTCTGGACGTTTTTGGGACATCTAGGTCTATTAAAAAGTGTCTGATTGTGAGCCTGGATCAAAGAAGAAGCTGCACAAATGGTGGACACAACTTTGAAATCAACTCTGGCATTTCCTGTTTACGATCATATTCCCAGGGTAGTACTTTGTGTTCATGTAGTTTAACACATTCAGCGTATAATTCTCGCACAATGAGTGGGATTTTACAAACAAATTCCAAAATAAATCCTTTGTTTGATTTTCTTACATTCTGGACGTTTTTGGGACACCTAGGTCTATAAAAAGTGTCTGATTGTGAGCCTGGATTAAAAAGAAGCTACAAAAATGGTGGAAAAAATCATATTCCCAGTGTAGTAGATTGTGTTTCAACCAAGCCCCCAGGAAGTGCGCCGGACTCTGAGGAACATATTCGTAGTGGCCAAACGGCAGTACGAAAACTTCCGTATCAGTCCGTGACGTCACCTGGCCAAGAAATACTTTTTCCCATTGACTAACATTGGGAAAGAGACGTCTGTAAATCGGTGGATCATTTTTCTTTAACTAAATAAACTACCCAGTATGAACTATCTTATAGCCCTTATTAGATCATTATGTCTTTAAAGTTGTAAAATGCACTAAAAGCCGAATCTAGATTTATTTTCTCTCTCCATTCATTCTAGTGAGCCGAGAGTGGGAGCTCGGGGGGCGGGGCTTAAGGGGCGCATGCTCTGTGAGCACACATACGGGTTCTTCTGCTCTGACAGCCAGGCATGATGGGTAATCTGTGACGTTTTGCTCTCTCAAAAGTTGGGCCATTTTGTCCTCATGCGCCAATGAGCTGCTCTCATAGGAAAGAACGAGACCCCGCCTCCCACGCTGTGTCCAGTTCTTATTAAACATCCTTGGTTTCAACACATTCAGTGTCTCTTGCAGATGTTTCTACGTCCCCCTTGTTAGTGTAAAAGAATAAAATGTAATCCCATGGTCCTTTTTTTGTTTTGTTCGTTGGCCATAGGAGTGTCTGTTCAAGCTATCGACACAACAGAGCCTTCAAACCATGTTTAAAATGTTTAAAGTGGAAAAGTTTTACTATACTTCCCTCTGTGTTCCGCTTAAGGGTTTTTTACAGCTTAAGGTAATATGCTGCAGTTTCTGGTTTCCTCCAAAGATGGCCGAATTGGTGTTGATGACATCTTCTTCCTCATTAATATGAAATAATAACTGAGCATCTGATGTGTGTAGAGTTTGGACTGTAGCATCAGCTGTGATTTTAGCAGATCTAATGAAGGTAAACATTGTTTCTGCCTGTAGAGCTGCTGGGATTTCATGAAATTAAGGTGCTTGTTATACCGTAAAGCAGCTAAGAAATACTGTGAAAAACCTCCATATTCAGTCATAATGAATGTAGACTGGTTTACTCACGATGCTGTGCAGATTCTGGCTGATGCATTGTGTGTTAATTGACATTTCATTTGAAACCAGTGCCGTGTATTTCAATCCCAGTCCGTCCCTGTTCAGCCCCGAGCCTGTTTTCCAGGTCTCAGGCTCGAAAATGACATTCCCAGAACAAATGACTATATCTTCCCTTCTAAAAGGGGTAAATTAATAATCTTTTTTCTCAAAGCAATGATAAACCTGTGAGTTGGATGTAGAAAAGTCAGAATCAACATAGATTTATTTTAATTTAAAGTAAATTCAGATTGAACATAGTAAAACATTTTGATGCAAAACAAGTGACATTTGACCTTTTTAGAGAGGTTTAGCAATTTTGGTGATTGACATCTCTTCTGAACCGTTAGAGCCAATATAATCGAAGGGGAAGTTCCTAAATCCACCTACACATGACCCATTGGTGAATGAGTGATGCGTAGGCAGAATGCCCAAAACCGGAAGCTGTCATACACTCTAGTAGCTATCATAGCAGCTATATAGGAAAACTCTGTTATTGAGATAAAAATGGAATGATGGATTATCAGTAATCATTTCAAAGTGACAGACACATTGGATTAACCTATGGATTAACCTATGGATTAACCTTCAGCAGCGTTTTTCTTGTTGTAATGCCATTGAACACGACTTTTGATCAGAAACAGCAAAAGGTAAGACTAAGAACCGTGTTTCCTCCATAAAGCTACATCGTGTGTTGTCTGGGTTAGCTTCCCCTGTTGCTGTTTTGATCGCACAGTGATGAGACTTATATTTCTAGAATCTGTGGAATCTCAGCTTGCTAGCTAACATCTTGTTTGTGCAGATCCGATAAGTAATAAAGTATTTATACCGTGAGTTCTGTGCTAAGAGCGTTAGCATTTTTCCGCTCAGGGCTCATTTAGACGCTTCTTGTGAGACTTGTGTTTTGTTTCGGTAAAATTCTTTCGTATCGTCAGTTAGCTGAGTTTCTTCCCGTTGGGTGGGTATGACACATTCATAGTTTATTAAATATGAAGAAGCCCTGACACACAGTTTCGTGAAAAGAAAGCTTAACAGGTTAACACCAAAAGTAAGTACATTTGTGTTTGGTAGATTATTTCTTTGTTGTAACAATGCTTCTTGGCAATAAATCGTATACTGTTGGAAAGCCAGTTTACTCACCTTTCAAATGGCAGAGGAGATTTGTGTTCCTCACAAATGTGGCACCATTTGAAAGGTAAATAAACAGGCTTTCCAACAGTATACGATTTATTGCCAAGAAGCATTGTTACAACAAAGAAATAATCTACCAATCACACATTTCCTTCCTTTTTGTATTAAGTTTATGAATGTAGACTGGTTTACCCACGATGCTTTGCAGATTCTGGCTGATTTATTGTTGTTCATTGACATTTCATTTGAAACCAGTGCCGTGTTTTTCAATCCAAGTCAGTCCCTGTTTGATAATATATATTTTATATATTGCAAGGTGAAACAAGGACACACCAGCAAACAAAGCTTGTACCAAACAGTGGAGAATCAGATGAGTGTTCTCCAAACTCATAACTGATTGTTTCTTTTATTATAACACAAAGAAAGCTTTAAAATAAGCAAAAACAAGTCTTTCTTTTTCTGAAGATGCTGCGTTGTCTTTGTGCTTCGTTAGGAGAAAGTACAAAAAGCAGTTCTCCTGAAACGTGACATTTGTGTATACCTCTGCCTCATTTGCTTTATGAGACACCTTTCGGCAAACGAAAGCGAAAAGGGCAACTTTCACGGCTCCTTGAGATGAAAAAGTGCCTTTTTTCCAAAGCGTGCACAGAAAACAAACAATTACATTCTTGACTGCCTTTATTTACTCCATGATTGAGCAGTGCAGGCAGACAGGAGCGGGCAGATTAATTAACTAGTGCCTGAAAACCTTTATTCTCCCCGCGTTGTCACATTGATGGATGGCTGATTAAAGTCAATGAGATGGCTATCAGTACACAAGAGCAAACCCGTCAAAGAGAAAGGAGAAAGCAGAAAGAAAGGCATGAAAGGAAACACACACATACAGGTGTACTGCTGGTTATCAGGAAGAAAGGCAGTAATTGGGTCTGCAGGAGGAGGCTGGGGCTATTGTGTCTATAATATACTGTCTACTACCTCTATAGTGTATTCAGTATCAATAATACTTTTCATTATACTTATTAATACTGTTCCTACTGTATATACTTCAAATGTAAACTGCCTTTGTTGTCCTAGTTCTCTGTGCAATGACTAAGTTGAATCTAATATTATTTAACATAAAATGAAAACATGTCCCCACATTGTTTAAAAAAAAGTTAGGTCCCCACAACATCAGTAAAACAATTCGTCCTACACACACTGTAAAGACTTTTCACGGCTAAAAAAATGAACCGCAGGAATTTGATTGTGTTGAACTTTGATGATGCACAATATTTGTATAATAGGTTTACAACGTGATTGACACAATGTGAGGATGTGCAATGAACACCGACTTTGTGTGCAATTGTTTGTTTTTCTTCCAGGGTCTACATTTTTGGCAAACATGTGTTATCTTTGATCAGAATTGATTAATTAATCCCGGATGAGTTTTGTACAGTTTTAGAGTATAAGTGCCATAGCAGGTTAAACAAAGGCATGCAATAATAAAGAGTAAGGTACTGTAACTTATTCAATATCAGGAAGAAAACCACGCAATAGTAAAAGAATACAAATAAAGAAAAAATAAGTACAGAACCATGGCTAAAAAATTCTATCAGCAATTTAAAAAACACATTTTTTTAATGTTTATTCACCAAATGAAGACTGATTTACTTCTCTAAGAGGTTTCATTAATAATGGAAAAGACATGAGGAAATATTAACACCGTACAAAACACTCAGCAGTTCCTGTCACATGATAATAAAACACTCAAATAAATGTTTTTGGTTATGGACACTGCGGTGCATCAGGAAGAAAAGGCAGTAATTGGGTCTTGGATCATGCCAGCCGCTCACAAATTGCCCGGCTGTGCGTCTCCTGATGAGCTTTCTCATTAAAGGTCCATACAGCCCCGACTTTGGAAATATCACAGAATTAATTAAAATGATAGGAATGGAGAAAGTGGGCTGCCAATGACAGGGAGCCATAATCATTGTTCTGATCAGAGAGCTATTGTCCGCCCATGAATGCGCCTGTTGACGATGGCCAGCTCCTTTTTATTTTCATCTGAATTCCCGGGAAGGTAGCTTGTTTCCAGCGTTCAGCTTCCATTTCTGTGGAGAGGTTCAAAGGCTTCATTTAGCGCCAGAGAGGGGGCTGCTTTTATCAGCTACTTTTCAGATTTAGATAGTGAGATTCTGACTGCGCTCGTATCTGTCCTTCCTCTCCCAGGCTGGCTTACTCGTGTCACGCAGAGAGAAACATAAAAAAATCCTCAAATCCGTCGCCTCTTCCTTTGTGGATTTCACAGAGAGGAATTATCCGCTGTCATTACCCCCTCGCCACGCCTTTATCCCACATCTGTCCTGCATTAGTTCTGGCACTGCAGGGACTCGCTGGTGTTTCCAGGAAACTCGAGCCGGACCAATCAATGATTTTATATTAACAATGCATCAAATGGCTGTGGAGCATGTGAAGGGGAGCCCTCACTGTTTGGTTCCACCTTGTTTCCTGCCAAGCGACTCTCACATCTCATACTGTGCAAAACATCTTCATTTCACATCGAAAACGCTCCAAAATGTGGGAAATGCCTACATTTTTTACATTTTTAATGGCCTGCATTTACATCATGCAACATGCAACAGCTGTGTGCATAGGAACCAATATACAGATTTTAGAGAACAAAAAACTAACAATTTTTTCGTGAAATGCGACATAGTCTTTGTAATTACTAAACAACTGACAACATTTTGAAGATAGTTGAGAATGTCAAAATGCTATTTATTTTGTTGGTGTTTTCCTTACTCGATGCGCCTAATCTGTCCAGATCCAAAGAAAACATATAAATAATTAATCGTTTTTATTGAAACGTTTTTATTGAAAGATCAAACAAAAATGAAATATATAACATAAAGGCTCAGAGAAATACACAACCAAACACAACGACTCATCAACATGCACGCCAGAATGATTATTTAAGAATACCAGTGTCAGAAGCAGCCTCTGTACTGGTGAAGAAACTCATATTTTTTGAGGTGAAACGAGACACAATCTTTATGATTACTAAAAACTAAAGATCAAATACACTCACTGGACACATGTTGTATATTGTAGATTCCAAACAGCGGAAAATGCAACATTTTATGATAGTTTTGGAAAATAATGAAGTTATAAATAACATTTTGTGTTTGTCTTAATTGATGCGCCTCATCTGTCAGAAAATCCATAGAAAGAGACTTGATGTGGATGCAGGCCAATGGAGCGGAAAAGGTTAAAAAACCAACAGATTTATCTCGAATTTTCTGCAAAAAGTCATGTTATTAGTTGGTTAATGAAATGAACCAATGAATGGTCAGAAAAACTGCATCACATGTCCTTTTCTCAAAATGTACAGAATCTGTGCAGCTCTTACTATCGTTACTATTTAGATAATCCATTTCACTCAATCAGTTTTTAGCTTCAAATCCCTGTTCAATGCTTTCCATTTTACTCGTACTACTACTACCAGTATCCATGTTTTAAATTACATTTCCAATTCCATCAAGCTCACCCAGTATTTGACTCAAACTAAAGATTTTAAGTTTCTTTCTTTGTGTCCAGCTGAATCTTCAGGGAACAAACAGACACCAGGATGGAGACTGAAATACTCAATGAGTGACATGTGGATAAAAATAGACAGAATTCAGATAAAAATAGAAACTTTGGCTATGCAACTATGGAGATAGAAATCAGGGAAGCTGTCAACGTCTTTGCTCATCATAAGTTGACAGGAAATGTCGAGTGTTTTTTTTAACATATTTTCATGTTATTTATGGCGCTTCTTAGAGTCGTAAATCAGTCCTCATTGGGTTGGACAAATAAAAGATTACACATGTGCATCCTTACATTTTGTTAATCAGGTTTTACACTGACTCATAGGCTTCTGTGAATCATAAAAGTTTGACACAAGTTGCTGCACTTTTAGACAACCGTGAAAAGTATTTACAGCGTGTGTGTGTGTGGGAAAATGTTTTACAGATGTTGTGGGGACCTAACTTTTTATACAGTCAAAATGTGGGGACATGCCTTCCTTTTAGGTTGAATAATATTAGAATCAACTTTGTCATTTTACAGGACAACAAAATGCATCTGACTTATATATAATATGAACAGTAGTAAAGATACTGAATACACTATTCAGGTAGTAGACATTTAGACGGTACATTTTAGACACTATAGAAAGTAGTATGAACATGAATACACTATAAACAGAGAGCCACTAATGTCCCCACAAAGTCAGTAAGAGTGGGGAAAACTTGGGCTTAAGTTTGGGGCGGTGGTAAGGCTCATGGAAATGAATGTAAGTCAATGTTAAGACCTCTAAAGGGTTTGCAAAATGACTGTGTGTGTGTTTGTATTACCGACATTGGGGGGACTAAACGGTTTACACTGTCACAAAGTGGGGACATGTCTTCCTTTGCGGACAAAATGCAAGTCCCCATATTGTCAATTTTTACAATTAAGGGCTTAACAGGACTTTTTTGTTCAGATTTGTTGGATATTTGTGAATCAAAAAGGGTTTAGAGACATTTCTTTCTGCAAAAATCTATTTCTAACACTTGAAATGTAAACATCTTATATGTTTATGTGACACAGTGAGTTGGAGTGGTGTCTATTTATTTTATATATATAATCTTGATTATACTCTGGAGACATGATTTAGATTTGTGTGATTTCAATTTTCTAATAAAGTCCTCCAACTTATGCTTTTTGAGTATAAAAAGACATTTCATAATTATTTGCTCTAAATAACATCCAAAAATGAACATTTTGAACCTTACATTTCTTGTCAAAACATATTTGATCCAACTAGAATAAAGAGTGTCTGATGTTAGCTGGTAGGTGCAGCTTCAGTGCAATCAGCGGTTTCTCTTCAGTCGGCTGAGAAATAGCTGAATATAAAAGAAAGAGAATAAAAGAAGTGCTGTGCTCTGCAGAAACAGACTCTCTTCCTGCAGGAACCCCGGGTTAAAACCTGTGAACTAAACCTCACGGAGAAGCTCAGAGGTGACGTCCTTGTTCTGAACCTCAGGGAACTCTGACTCAGATTTCTGCAGAAACTTCATTAATTCAACCCAACAGAGGAAGCGTTTTGGTCTGACCCCCCCAAACACCAACTGAGCAAATCTCTTTTTTGGATTTGTTGAAGGTATTTTTTATTTTCAGTTTGACACTCTTACACGGCTTGTCAATATTTTACATATGCTAGGCTAAATTAGCAAATTTCATACAAAGTTATTAAACTATCTTAGAAGAAAATGCTGTTTAAACATTGATAAATCACTATGTATAACAATATCAGTCAACAGGGACAGAAATACCTTTTTTGGGTGCATTTTGCTGATAAAACCTGATATTTTCTGACTATCCATGAAGAGTTTTAATAAACACATCGTGTATATTTGCTTCAAGACGGAATTTTCTTTCTAACTAATTGGAAACACATTTAATTAGATTTTAGATGGATCCATTTAAAATGAGTATTTTGGGGCGTAGAATAAGGAGTCTTAATCATCGTTATTATCCTACAGTCTATAATTAAACCACACCGTCAACAAGTTATCAAAAACTGAACCTGGTGTAAGGGAGACTTTCTTCTTCTTCATTAAGTTTAGTTTCTTGTGTTTCTTGTTGGATTTGTTATACTTTTTCTAAATATGATCTAAAGCACATCATCTGACAGCGTGATAATCTACACAGTGTGAACAACACAACAAACCCACATACAGTCAAATGAATATCCAGGCAACGCACGCAAGCATTTGAATCAACTTTTTGTGTGGCGAGGAAAAACAAACCCCAGCTGGCAGATTATTTTCTATTCTTACGTAAATATCAGCGGAAATGGATGAGGAGCGACTGCAGCTGTCCTATAACTCTGCAAATGGTGGCGTTTTCTGAAATGGAAGTCATATCATTTGCAAACACACTCTAAGAAAGGATGAACCCTCTGTAAAAGTGACTCAGGTCCTCTGCATGGTGTTTGCAGACGCAGAATATAAAGTCCACAGAGCCTCCTTTGGACAGAATACTTAAAGGTCCCATGTCATGGCCATTTCTACTGATCATAATTCCATTGTTGAGGTCTACTAGAATAGATTTACATTGTTCAATGTTCCAAACTCACATTGGTTTCTCACACAGCATCTCTGTGTAGTCTGTGTATTCACTCTCTGTCCTACACGCCTTGTTGGAGCTCCTGCACCCCCTCCCTGTGAGCCCAGTGTGCTCTGATTGGTTGGGACGTTGCGAGGCTCGTTGCGGCGAGGAGCGGACAGGTCTCCGGGTCGGCGATACAGCGAGAACCAGCGAAACTCATCCTGAGCACACAAACACTCACAGCTGAAGTAAAAACAATAAGTGTGGCTTGATATTGAGTAAGAAAAAGGTTTGTAACGCTGTGAGAATGGGTCTGCGGAGAGCATTTCTCTGCCATCCCAACTCGTCTATTACCAGCGTTCAGGGAGCTCTATGCAAGTCAATGGGGACTCCCTGTTAGTCAGCCAAGGGATCCTGGTGAGTGAGGTGCTCCGCGGATTGGTCCATTTGGGCCAATCCGGTCATTTGTTGTTGATTTGGGTGTTCACACGTCACAGAACCCAGGAAGCAAACAATGGAAAAAGAGAAATCTCCAACGAGGCGTTCTGGGCAGCAGAGACAGGTCTTCTCTGTATTAGAGTTTTACTCCCTACAGGGTGCACTTTGAGGGTTTGTGACTCTGCAGACCGTTCACATGCATAAAAAACTTCATAACACACAAAGGGACGGGTAATAACCGGAAAAGCATGACATGTGACCTTTAAATTCTGATAGAAAGCAATGTTGTGCATCTAAAAGAAAGACACAATTGGCCAAAAACGGTTTGTCAACATGTTATTTAAATAATTTAAACCCGATTTAAAAACTACTTTCGTAAATCATAAATCTTGTGTTTTACATTTGATTGCCTCCACAGCAATTTGGAGAATTTCCCAAGGCACACCAGTGGTTCAAAATCACTTTCCTAAACCTCCACGGGAGCTGAGAATTAAACTAAAGCTCAGACACTAAATTCAGACTTCCTTTGGTCCAAACACAGATAAGGTTCCTGGTTTACTGAAAAAAACAAGGCTATAAGCAAGTTTATTTACACAGCACCTGTAAGGTAATTCAAAGTGCTTTAACGTGAATAACAGTTACAGTGCAGTGTGGGATATTATTGAATAGTTCAATTAAAAGCAGTGGCAAAAATAAAAGTGTTTATAGTGCTTTGACAGTTCAGAACAGTATTTCAACGCAATGGATCTCAACTCTCAATCTGAGTGAATCAAAATGCATGAATGCTTTCTACACTTGAACTTTGCTTAAAGTAAAAAGGCCTCTCAGTAATATAGTGCTGTGTTTATTCTGAGCGGCAGATTACAGGTTGAGATTCCTCCTCCTCTGAGGTTCCTAAAGCACATCTTGTCTGCGCTCGGGGAAACTTAAGGCTTATTTTGAGGCGAGCAGTAAAGACCTCATTCCATCTGTTTAATTACAGCGAGATTAGCAGATTATTTCTGCATTACGGGCGCCTGTCGCTGCTCGTCACATGGGGAGACCGGAGGGAAGGAGCTCTGACGGAGAACCACACACTGAAATACACTCAACAAGTAGGAAACACGTGATATATCCACCATTAACTTCCAGAACCAGTTCCATGTACTTCCCCAGTTTCAGTTAATACTCTGAGAGGGTCAGTTAACATACGATGGAGTGTGTTAAAGGAAAGTTGTGTTGTGGTCGATGTTATGACAAATGGGTCCAATTAAGATGATTAAAGCTCACCTATTATGCTGTATTTGAACAATATATTACAGGGCCATATCTATACAAACATGTCTATGAAGTGTTTTGCTCAAAATACCAAACAGATCATCCATTCTAGCCTCAAACCCCTCTATTTCAGCCCTGTTACTAAAGTGATGATTCTGGGTCTGCCCCTTTAAATCTAACCGAGCTGCTGCTGGATTCTCTCTGAAACAGTATGGAGCTCAAACTCTTTCTCTCTCTCAGGTTTACCACAAGGTGAGTTCCTTTTGATTTCCTGCTTCTTTACACATGCTCTCTTCAGTACAGGTTAGCTCAGAGTGTTAGCATGCTAATGTAAACACAGACCATATTACTTCCAGAACACGTCGTGCATTGTTTCTGATACAGGGGACGATCCCGCTGCGGAAAAACTGTTTTTTGAAATGAGCTTTTGAAATGAGCTTTTCTTAATTGGTTCGAGTTATGAAGTAATTTTAATTGCGATAATGTGTTTGCAATGACAAACTCTGTATCACACTACACAGTCTTTTGTTGGCTTAAAATAGAACCACTGGACATCTTTTTGGTTTTGGTGAATTTTAAATATTTCTGGCAGCTCCCACTTCTTTCAACACGTCTAGATTCTCCTCCAGGACCAACAAAGACATTTCTAAATGCAAAACACTGCTCTGGCTACGGTAAAAATTAAATAATTGTGACATTGAGCGACCTGGTGACAGTAGGACGAAGTGATTAGCGCTCGGGAAGACTTCTTCTTCTTCTTTATTGTGCGTATGTTTGTTGGTCTCCGTCTGAATGTTGGCGTCAGCAGATAGCGAGGAGCAGCTGTGAGTAATTGTTTTGCTCAGTGGCTGAGGCTCATCCTGGCCCTTTATAGATAAGCTGGAGTAAATCTCTCCCTTTATGTCCGGGGAGAGGAGGTGAGGGGGAGGGAGAGGAGGTGGGGGGGGGGAGGAGGTGGGGGGGAGGAAGCAGAGAGCAAACACCAGGCCACGGACGACACTGTTTGAACTGCCTCTTCAAGACACAACGCTTCAAATGGCTTCTTCTGTCGGGAGCAGAAAGTAAAGTAAAGAGAACATTACTCTGCTCCTCCTACTCCATGTTGCAGAGGAGGAGGTCGTATTCATGGAGTCAGGGGGGGAGATGAGGAGAAATCTAATGTGTCACTGGAGGAGAGATATAGGAGAGAGCTGGCCTTTGTTAGAGGCAATATATAGGCAAGGAATACAGAAAAGATTAAAATAGGTACAGAGGAACAGTGGGAATACGTTGAAGAAGAAGATTTAAAGATGTTGGGGCTGGAAGTATGTCCACAATATTTGTACAATTTAATGTTTATATACAGATACAAATATATGAATATACATTTCAATATAATGATATTGTTGCTTGTCTGTTTATGGCACCTTTTCATTTGCTGCTTATATTAAAATTGCAATGACACAAAGTGAAAAACCACAGTACCATGCTTGTTTGTGTCCGGGTTCAGCAGAGCATGTTTGAACCAAATGCAGCGTAGACAATATTTTAAACTAAAATATTGTTTTTACAGCTGTCGGCTGTGCGTGGTGATGAAAAGCTGGTTCGAGGGGCCCCCAGTGAATGTTTGCCTAGGGCCCCCACAGACTCTAGAATCGCCACTGTGCATCAATGAATGTTCTTTACAGTATACAGTACCAACAGAGGAAGAAAATTGTATGGTGGTGGTGTAGATACTCGATACTGCAGAGTTGTTGTTGAGGATCATAATATACTGAATATTGCCCATCACTCCTGCCAAGTGTATCTTTAATGTGCATGTTTTCCCACTTTATGGGCTGACATTGAACTGGACGCCTCTTGCAGAACCTCTAATGCACATTTTCTCTATACAGCAGATAGACATCACAAATGTTTCCTCCCATCATAAAGCTGGGAAACAGACGCTCAGTGAATGGGATCGGGGTGTTTATCCAGCAGCGGTAATAACACAGATACCATCAGCTGAATATCAGCCGCTCCTGCAGAGTGTGATGAGGACACAACCAAAGACCACTATTTATTCCATCTCATCCGGCCTTGAGTGCATAAAAAAAAGCTTTTTACTACGAGGCCAGACACACCTCTGAACGACGGGATGAAGATGTGCCGTCAGAGGAAATGAATTACCTCTGGAACAGAAACCAACGCAGATTCAGTTTGTGAGGCTTCAGTTTTATTCTCTGGGTATTTAACAAAGAAACAACACTAACGATCTGCTATTGAGGAACAGTCTGGACGTTACTTCTTCATTGTTCTACATGTAGTGCTCAGATGAGTCAAAATAAAAGCTGAAGATCCCAATAAACAAAACACAACGGAGACCAGGGGACACTAAAGAGTGATGTGGTGTCTCGACTTTAAAGAGTCCTCTCCTGCTGATGTTCAGGTGTATATCAGTATGTAGTGTCTCTACTTTAAAGAGTCCTCTCCTGCTGATGTTCAGGTGTATATCAGTATGTAGTGTATCTACTTTAAAGAGTCCTCTCCTGCTGATGTTCAGGTGTATATCAGTATGTAGTGTCTCTACTTTAAAGAGTCGTCTCCTGCTGATGTTCAGGTGTATATCAGTATGTAGTGTCTCTACTTTAAACAGTCCTCTCCTGCTGATGTTCAGGTATATATCAGTATGTAGTGTCTCTACTTTAAAGAGTCCTCTCCTGCTGATGTTCAGGTGTGTATCAGTATGTAGTGTCTCTACTTTAAAGAGTCCTCTCCTGCTGATGTTCAGGTATATATCAGTATGTAGTGTCTCTACTTTAAAGAGTCCTCTCCTAATGATGTTCAGGTGTATATCAGTATGTAGTGTATCTACTTTAAAGAGTCCTCTCCTGCTGATGTTCAGGTGTATATCAGTATGTAGTGTCTCTACTTTAAAGAGTCCTCTCCTGCTGATGTTCAGGTGTATATCAGTATGTAGTGTCTCTACTTTAAAGAGTCCTCTCCTTCTGATGTTCAGGTGTATATCAGTATGTAGTGTCTCTACTTTAAAGAGTCCTCTCCTGCTTATGTTCAGGTGTATATCAGTATGTAGTGTCTCTACTTTAAAGAGTCCTCTCCTGCTGATGTTCAGGTGTATATCAGTATGTAGTGTCTCTACTTTAAAGAGTCCTCTCCTGCTGATGGTCAGGTGTATATCAGTATGCAGTGTCTCTACTTTAAAGAGTCCTCTCCTGCTGATGTTCAGGTGTATATCAGTATGTAGTGTCTCTACTTTAAAGAGTCCTCTCCTGCTGATGGTCAGGTGTATATCAGTATGTAGTGTCTCTACTTTAAAGAGTCCTCTCCTGCTGATGTTCAGGTGTATATCAGTATGTAGTGTCTCTACTTTAAAGAGTGCTCTCCTGCTGATGTTCTTTAAAGAGTCCTCTCCTGCTGATGTTCAGGTGTATATCAGTATGTAGTGACTCTACTTTAAAGAGTCCTCTCCTGCTGATGTTCAGGTGTATATCAGTATGTAGTGTCTCTACTTTAAAGAGTCCTCTCCTGCTGATGTTCAGGTGTATGTCAGTATGTAGTGTTTCTACTTTAAAGAGTCCTGGTGCTGGGAGCCTTCAGTTTCTCCTCTTCATGTTCGGCCTTGTGATATTTCTTTTAACGTCGGGTCACAGAATGCCACATGACATGGAGTGTGATGGTATTTTATGATACAGCCAATTAAAAATAATGATGTTGGATTAACATTTGGAGGGAAACGCCCACCAGGCTGAGCATGGATCCTCTGATCAGGACTCACCCCGAAACAAAGGGTCGCAGCAGGTTTCATTATGCGCTTTTTCCTGGAACTGAAGACGTTTTTCTAACTTTGAGCTCATCCCTCCACAGCCCAAATAAAATAAAAACTGCCGTAAACACACAGCTCTTTACAGCCTTGGAGTCATTTACACACCGCAAATTCTTGCCAAGTATATTTGTCTAATTTCTAGTCAGAATAGGTTTTTAAATTTGATATAAAGACCTAATAACTTAAGAAGTAACAATGCAGTGAGATGTGTTTTTAGACAATGCATCATCTTGTTAAATCAGACTCTTGAAAACATCTTATTTCGAGCTGGATCTCGAACGAAACAGGTTATTTGTAGAATATGGATAATGCTCTCTCAATAAATCTTACTTGATTTTAGAAAAGACATTTTATTGGAAAATCACCAACTAACATCAGAAAACAGATATGAGTGGCTCATTTCGTAACACAACATTTACTGATCCTGGTAAAACATAGTTCAAAATAAGTTTTCCAGCTGATTACAAGACCTCATTTATCTAAATATCCCATTTTATTCCGAGAAGTCTTACCAGGCACAATTCCACTTGTTCGATTGACAGATTATTTGTACTTATTACAAGCGGAAACACCATGTTTTCCTAACCCTTTACTTTTTATTGGCATTCATTGTCAAACATTGTCACGGCATATTGTATACATTGCACCTTTACATGAATGAGATCAATCTGTTCATAGTTCTTTCAGCAATATACACATGATGACACAAAAACACAGATGAGAACGACTTCAAGAAAAACCAAAGAAAACAATAGTGAGCAATTAGGGAGTCGACATGTCTTTACAGCCGAGTTATGGATCTGTGAAAACTAAATCAGGCCTTTAGGACTTTACAAAGTGAGTCCACTTCTCACAGTTTGGAGTAAATTGCTCCAATTTATGATTGACAGATGCTGTTATGAGATAAGATAAGAAGTACTTTATTGATCCCAATTTGGGAAATGTTTGCGTTGCAGCAGCATAAAAAGCATTGGCATTGTACAACACAAATTCAAAGACTAGAAATAAACAAGAAAGTAGAAAATATACATGTTGAATGTAAGGTATTAAATATATATAAATATATACATAAATATATGACAGATGGAATATTAAATATTGAATATGATGGGAATGTACAGTGATTCAATAGGTATGTAGGTTTTCCTGGCTATGAAATGCTCTCAGACAGAAGGGTGCCGCCCTGACCGGTCTCAGGCAATTATCATATGGATGTTAGGGTTTGTAATTAATATGCTGCGCTTCCTCTTCTGTCTGCCCCCCCACCCAACTTAGGACTGTAATGTGGATTGCCTTCCTTCCTGTGTCTCATCTCTATAAATGACATTCTGTGTAACGGGGTCAGATCCTGGTGCTATCTACTCGTGTCCTTTCTAGCTGGAAATAAGATTGATTCTGTTAAATGCTATAACTCTTTATTAAATAACACAGCTTTGGTTTAAGTTTGTATATTTGTACTTTTCAGAAGGTGATGAAGTGTGGAATTTCCACCACATTGAACAGATTATATAAATGTACAATGTGGTTTTATGTATCTTTTCCATATTGTAAATATCCATTGAGATGTCCATCCATCCTTTTAGAGTCGGGCTATCCTTCGATAACCATTTCCTGCCTTTTTAGCGGCGACCAGCAGAATGTTCAATAAGTATTTGTCCTTTCTCAACCATGTCAACACACCTTGTTTTCATCGTTGTTTTACTGGATCTTTGAGCAGCATCTTTCCAGAGAATTGGAAAATCCCCAACTAACATCAGAAAACAGATATTTGTGGCTTATTTTGTAACACAACATTTCCTGATCCTGTTAAAATATAATTCAAAATACGTTTTCCAGCTGATTAGAAGATCTCATTTATCTAAATATCACTGTTAAACACCTGCACCTTTGAAAGAACATCCATAACATTCATCTGTTTGCAACGTATACAGTATATATCAATATTCCAATTACTTGTATACAGACTATTCTGTACAATTTCTATTATATTCTGTTTTATTGTATTAACCTGCATTATTTTATCTGTTGTATTGTGCTTCTGTTGAAGGAGCCTGTGACCTCAGATTTTCATTGTCATATCTCCACTGTAGCTCTGAACAAATGACAATACAAGCCTGGAATCTTGAACCTTCTTATTTCAAGACATCTTACCAGGCACAATTCCACTTGTTCTATTCTTGCAGATTTTCTTTGACTTATTACAAGCGGAAACACCTTGTTTTCAACTGTGTTTTACTGGATTTTTGAGCAGCATTTCTCCCCGTGCAGCAGCGTGCCGCCTGGTGAAAACTCATCTCCTCGTATCTCTGTGTGCAACATGGTGTGCTGTCATAAAGCATCTGGAGGAGAGGTTTATGGGATGGCGCTCTCTCCGCGGCCCTGGCCTCTCCTGGAGCTTTACGACCGTCTCTGTCCAAAGAAATGACACCAAAACACCTGCCAGACCCAGGGCCTGCTGACGGATGCTCACTGAGAGAGGATCAGACTGAGGATCATCTTTCAGCACTAACAGTTCATGTGTGAATTTATAACTGTGCAACAAAAATCTATGTGCATGTGTGCATAACTGTGTGTATTTGTATAATAAAGCATGTGCGTGTTTATAAAAAACTGAGTGGAAAACTGAATTTCAATCAATAAAGGTCCATCTTCTTCCACGTGGGTCCGCTGTGCCCCTCCTCATGCAGATTACGCCATTCTCTATGTTGAGGAAGCATTAAAGGTCTCCTATTATGCAAAATCCACTTCCTCATGTCTCTTCTACATCAACATGTGTCCCCTCTTCTTCATGTCTCTTCTACATCAACATGTGTCCCCTCTTCTTTATGTCTCTCCTACATCAATATGTGTCCCCTCTTCTTCATGTCCCTTCTACATCAACATGTGTCCCCTCTTCTTCATGTCTCTTCTACATCAACATGTGTCCCCTCTTCTTCATGTCTCTTCTACATCAACATGTGTCCCTCTTCTTCATGTCTCTTCTACATCAACATGTGTCCCCTCTTCTTCATGTCTCTTCTACATCAACATGTGTCCCCTCTTTTCATGTCTTCTACATCAATGTGTCCCCTCTTCTCATGTCTCTTCTACATCAACATGTGTCCCCTCTGTGGAAAGAGACTCTGAAAGTTTCAGGAACAAAGATTCTCTCTCTTTTTCTCCTGATCCATTTTATAAAAACCTGTCTGAAAATGAGCTGATCAGATTTTGGTCACTTTATGATGTCATAACGATGTTTTGTCTTGTGTAATTAGCCAATCAGCAACCAAGGTAACCACCCCCCCCCCTTATCACCTGAATCTCCTCCTAGAGCTCCATTGAGTTCTTTGTAACCAAATCTCTCTCAGAGGGGCGTGGGGAGGGGCTCCTTATTTTCATCTAAAGTAACAGACAGAGAATCAGCACTTTGGAAACAGGGCTGAAACAGAGGGGATTATGGGTAATGCTGCAATGATCTGTTTGGTGTTTCAGCCAATCAGAGACAGGCTCTGGATATATCTGAGACCTGTGATATATTGATGAAACACAGTATAATAGGGGACCTTCAAACAGACTCAAAGCGACTCTCAATGACCTTGAAGCTGTAATGCTTTGCTAACTTGTTGTATGAATGAGTTGTGATCGTCTGTAACTCTGCTGCTGTCTCCATTCTTGGGCCAGGACTCTCTTGAAAAAGATAGATGTTTATTCTCAATGAGACCTCTCCTGGTTAAATAAAGGTACAATAAAACAAATACAATGATTACCACATGTTCTGTAGTAAAGAGCGTTTTCTCAACAGGGTAACAGAGGCGTTCCTGGAGACCTGGGAAAGAAAGGAGACAGAGGAGACCTCGGAGAACCAGGAGCCAACGGACTCACGGTAACACTAGAAATACTTCATTGGTTATAAAACAGAAAAGGGCTTAAAGGGTCTGAGATGATTAACGCTGTCTTTGAAAGGTTTAGTTTTTCAGCTGCGAATACTTTTATTTATTTCTGTACTGTAGGTAAATCCCTGATGATGGAGTAGAACCTCGTACAACAATCCCCTTTAACTTCTCCCTGTTTCTTTATTTCTGTGTGGCTCTCCATTATTGAAATGCAGCACTTTGGCAGCAATGCAGAAAAGGTATTCGGAGAACGAGAGCAGTGTGAGTCACGGAGAAATGAAAGAGTGCATTTATCCTCCGTATGAAAAGCTAATCAGTCGGCCTGATTGCAGTGAGTGGCCTTTTGTAACATCTTTAATCCGCTGAGTGTTTTAAGAAGTGCATAATTGAAATTCTGTTCTGCAGTTTTGGGCTGCGGGATAATGAGCCATCAGTCGGCCTGTTTTTAAACCTTTGATTGGGTCGCTCCGTATTGACAATACCAGCGAGGGACAGGGACTCTTTATTATTACGTCCTCACCCTTATCCTCTGCTGGCCCTAATTAAGCAGTCAGACAGATCCAGGATCCATTAATGATGTCATTGTCATGCTAATCGCGGCGCCACGCTACAGCAGGAGAGTTTCTTATCGGAGATCTGAGGAGTGCTCTATCAAAGGTTGGATGTTTGGCTTTGAACGAGGCGACTCGCACCTTTTTCTCAACGTCGGTCTTTACACTTTCATGTTTTAAAGGCGGAATAATTGAATCTACCCGAGCAATGAGAAACAGGATTAAGGGCCAGACTGTGATGGAAGTGGATGGTGTTGTCCAAACAGGTCAGAAGTATTCAGAACTGCACTTCAACACCTGGTACTATCATCAGGTCAACATCTGGTTATGAACAAATATCTGAAAAACTCATTAAATCCCAACGATGTAGTCTGTGAATGCACCAATTAGTGAAAGGTAGGAATGAAACTCCTCTGTCCTGATGTCGGTCATTTCATTTCTCTGTAATGATATACAACGCCATGGTGAAGCCTTATACATATCGTTTGATGAAAAGGAACAACAACACTATTTTTAAACCGGAGTGGACTCTGTCTTCTTTGGATTTCACTTATCCTAAAGAAATGGCGTCACAAGTGGAGATTTGGATTTTGAAGATGCACATCTGGTTTGAAATTGGAGTTGAAGCAGCGTTTTAATAAAGCTGACTTCAACTGTGTCATTTCTGTTGCATGATACAACTCCACTCTCCCTTTTTCTGGTTTTACATTAGGATATAAGCAGGGTTCGAGTTATAAACTGAGCTCTATGGGGGTCTTTAAAACTAACGTGTGCGCACACACACACACACACACACACACACACACACACACACACACACACACACACACACACACACACACACACACACACACACAGCAGCAGCAGCCCTCTACTTGCTACAAACTTAAATATGAAAAGGTTCTGCTACGCACACACACATCATCTCGCGCAGCACGCTCACAGGCACAGATTGCGCAATAATGTATTGCGCACCTTGGAGGTGCAGCGCAGGCATATTGTCATTCAAGAGATGCATAGTTCTTTTGGAAAACATGTTTTTCTTTTAGCCTATTCACCTCGTTAACGTAAATAACACTCATTATCATGTTTATGTTTTATGTTTTATGTCTTGTCCTTGTATGTTTTTTTGTTTTTTTTGTTTTTTTTGTAAAGCGACCTTGAGGTTACGAAAGGCGCTATATAAATTCAAATTTATTATTATTATTATTATTACATTGACACATGCAGTATTGTGATTAAAATAATGGTTGCTGGTAATGTATTAGCGAACCCACAGATGAATGATTTCACTGCGTCGTGGGGCTCAGACCCCTCCTTATGGGAGCTCAGCTCCCATTGGCTCCCACATAACTCGAACCCTGGATATAAGTTTAGGACAAGTTGGAGACAGGTCCTGATCCTTTACTTTTTTCAGCTGCTTACCCAGAAGTCTTGTTTTAGCACCTACTGTATTTACAATGTTGTTTTTAAACTATTCGGTTTCTCTTTAATGCATGTTTTTTTATGAATCTGTTATTCCGTGTGTTTTCTTATTGTGTTCCTTTCTGTTGTCTTCTTATTAAGTGTTAATGTTGATGTAAAGCACTTTGAATTGCCTCTGTGTTGGAACATGTGCTTTATGAATAAACCTTTATTTGTACCAGCTAGGGCCTAGCTAACTCTAACCCTGCTAGGGCCTAGCTAACCCTAACCCAGCTAGGGCCTAGCTAACCCTAACCCAGATAGGGCCTAGCTAACCTAACCCAGCTAGGGCCTAGCCAACCCTAACCCAGCTAGGGCCTAGCTAACCTAACCCAGCTAGGGCCTAGCTAACCAACCCAGCTAGGGCGTAGCTAACCCCCTAACCCAGCTAGGGCCTAGCTAACCCCCTTACCCATCTAGGGCCTAGCTAACCCTAACCCTGCTAGGGCCTAGCTAACCCTAACCCTGCTAGGCCAAGTTTCAAAGGGATCTAAGCGTATAATTAAGGTTAACTTTAAAGTAATGCAGACCCCTGATTGTTCAGAGAGAATTGTCACTACCATGTCATCCTGCATAGAACTGGCATTTTTAGATAGAAAAAGTACCGTGAATATCTAAAGCTAGGACAAAGGTATAAATGCATGATTAGATGATTTGAATGTCATATTGTAAATGTTTCACTCAACGCCGTATTTGATGAAATGGCGGCTGGCAAAGGTGAAGACGTTTATCTGTTTCCATAAAATAAATCAGCGAGTTTATACGGCAGTTTTAAAGCAGTTTAGGCTGTGGCTGATTGGGTTAGTGCGCGGATTTTCGGATCAGGGGACAAATGGTTCAATTCCCACTGCAGTCATTCTGTCGTTGTGTCCCTGGGAAAGGCACAAGTTGTTCCTGTGGGGAGTGTCCAAAGTTTTGAATGTGTGAAAGTCTTTGGAGAAAAGCGTCTAACAGGTCTTTGTCATTTTATATATATTATTTATTCATTTTTGGATTTATTTACTTATTTATTATTATTATTGATTTATCTGTACTTTTTATTATTGTATTGCACGTGTGGAGAATGTGTTCTTTGTTGGGATAAGTGGAAAAAAGGGGGTTCCTATTGTTATCATGCTCCTTCTTCAATAAATATATTACAAAATACATTAAAAAACATCTAGCAAGTGACATGTAATGTAATTGTTGCTACGGCTAACAGCTAATCTACTCAGTACAGCCGGAAGAATGAATGATTAGTTATGTACGTATAATATGTTGTAATATATTATACCTGCATGTAGACCCGAGTCACTTTCTGGATTCATGCAGCGCTCTGCAAATAAAAAGTTTAAATATTTCCATTAAACGCTTTAATTAGCTGTGTGGCAAAGTCACAGCAGATACAGAATTAGCATAGTGGTCTCATTTAAGATGATGCATGAGGGGAGGCAGTGTGTCTGCATGCTGGTTTAATGGACTTTAGGGGAGTGTTTGCAGGAGGTAAAGCTGATATTCAGGAGGACATCAAACTGTGGATCCATTAGAGGGTGCAAACGCTCCAGAAGCATCTAATGACAACAAGAAACACGTAGGTTTGGATATTAAATCACCATATTAACCAATCTGCACTAAATGTATGTAAGGAAGAATTACGTAGAAGGAAAAACAGAGAAATTAAGAAAGAAAATGTGGATAAACTTCTTTAGAGGACTCTTTAATGTAGAGACACTACATACTGATATACACCTGAACATCAGCAGGAGAGGACTCTTTAAAGTAGAGACACTACATACTGATATACACTTGAACATCAGCAGGAGAGGACTCTTTAAAGTAGAGACACTACATACTGATATACACCTGAACATCAGCAGGAGAGGACTCTTTAAAGTAGAGACACTACAACTGATATACACCTGAACATCAGCAGGAGAGACTCTTTAAAGTAGAGACACTACATACTGATATACACCTGAACATCAGCAGGAGAGGACTCTTTAAAGAGAGACACTACATACTGATATACACCTGAACATCCGCAGGAGAGGACTCTTTAAAGTAGAGACACTACATACTGATATACACCTGAACATCACAGGAGAGGACTCTTTAAAGTAGAGACACTACATACTGATATACACCTGGACATCAGCAGGAGAGGACTCTTTAAAGTAGAGACACTACATACTGATATACACCTGACATCAGCAGGAGAGGACTCTTTAAAGTAGAGACACTACAAACTGATATACACCTGAACATCAGCAGGAGAGGACTCTTTAATGTAGAGACACTACATACTGATATACACCTGAACATCAGCAGGAGAGGACTCTTTAAAGTAGAGACACTACATACTGATATACACCTGGACATCAGCAGGAGAGGACTCTTTAAAGTAGAGACACTACATACTGATATACACCTGAACATCAGCAGAGAGGACTCTTTAAAGTAGAGACTACAACTGATATACACCTGAACATCAACAGGAGAGGACTCTTTAAAGTAGAGACACTACATACTGATATACACCTGAACATCAGCAGGAGAGGACTCTTTAAAGTAGAGACACTACAACTGATATACACCTGAACATCAGCAGGAGAGGACTCTTTAAAGAAGACACTACATACTGATATACACATGAACATCAGCAGGAAGGACTCTTTAAAGTAGAGACACTACTGATATACACCTGAACATCAGCAGGAGAGGACTCTTTAAAGTAGAGACACTACATACTGATATACACCTGAACATCAGCAGGAGAGGACTCTTTAAAGAAGAGACACTACTGATATACACCTGAACATCAGCAGGAGAGGACTCTTTAAAGTGAGACACTACATACTGATATACACCTGACATCAGCAGGAGAGGACTCTTTAAAGTAGAGACACTACATACTGATATACACCTGAACATAGCAGGAGACTCTTTAAAGTAGAGACACTACATACTGATATACACCTGAACATAAGCAGGAGAGGACTCTTTAAAGTAGAGACACTACATACTGATGTAAGTAAGTACAATGTATTTATAAAGCGCTTTTCCCAGACAGTCACAAAGTGCTTGACAAAGCATTAAAACATCATACGAATCGTAAAAGATTAAATGAGCACACAAGCCACGTGTTTAAGAAGTGCTAAAAACACAACACACAATAAAAACACATTAAAAACATAGATAAAATAGAATAAAAGCACACAAGTTACCCAAATATACCCCTGAACATCAGCAGATAGGGCCTCTTCAAACAAACACAATATAAATAAATAATATTCGTAGGACTTGAAGGTCTCTCTTGGAAACCAACATTTATTTTTACCAGTGTTCTCTGAACTCCGCCCTCTCTCTGACTCCCAGGTGACGTCTCGCTCCACATTCCCCCGTCTGAACAATACTTTGGAGCCATTTCACCTCCATGCTCCTCCCTCCCTGGTGGGAGAGGAGGCACATGAGGTGAATCCTGGAATAAAAGTCGGGGCCTCTCTCACTTTGAAAAGTTTAAAGCGTCTGCCCGCTCTGTGAAATCTCTCTTGGTAGCAGAGAGAGAGCTGGAGGTGTTAATTTCATGGGTTAGGTCTTAAATTGAGCTCTGCAATTTTCTCCCTGAGTAGATTAGAGGAAGGTCTCTCTGTCCTCAGGTGAGAAGCCTCTCCTCCCCTCAGTCATCTCGTATTGATTCCTTACACTGCTGCTTGACCCCCCCACCACCTGGACCCCAAAAACCAACCCTGTGGGGGGGGGGGGGAAACAAGCAGCCAGTTAAATGTTTTCTCCCCCGCGGCACATTTTGTTGATGACGTGAAACTCCGATCACACGGCGAGAGCTTTATCTCTTCCCTCGGGGGGAAATGCATTTCATTACTTACATCTGAGTGTGTCAGAGAAATCTGAAGCCTCTGTGGAAACACCAAATATCAGATTCAGAAGGAGCCTAACTTCTCTCTGGATTTATTACCTCAGATTGTATAGAAGTCTATGAGAAAATGTTCCTTCTCTCACTTTAAAAAGTGACGCACACAGGAGACCAGGGGACACTAAAAAGTGACGCACACAGATGGGAGACCAGGGGACCGCTTTCGTCAATGGTAACATTTACATTTACTATAGAAGGCTTTTACATGTGTGGCTCTAACAACAAACAAACAAAAACCAAAGCAGAAACAACAAAGCTCTCAGACTCTCTTTATTTTTCTTAACCGGCACACTTCTCCGGAGGGACGTCTGAAAACACGAGGTGTGTTTCTAACTAAGTAGAAACTGGAAAAGTTGAGAACGAGGAGCTTTGTTTGTGATCGGCGTCCTCGCTGGGCTATAATTCCTAATTAAATGTTCTCATTGAAACCTCATTTCGGGACGCAGCGCTCTGCATTGTAATTGAGTCAGAAAGCCTGCCTTCAAAGAATAATGGCGTCGTTTGTTTTGTGTCCATTAACGAGGAACGCAGTTTTATTAATTCCTCAACTTGGTGTCCTGCATCTCCCTAATTAATTCCATTTTGTTTTTCCCGCTAAGGAAGCTTCTGCAGATTAATGACGTGGAACAAAAATGTTGTCGAGATGCTGATGTGCTTCATCGACACGGGGGGACATTTCTATCATTAGACACAAATGCCTGATGACTGCAGCGTTTCCCTTCCTCCTCACAACGCCACAGCCCCAAGGCTTCATACCGCCTGTGTAATTGATTGGACCTGCACAGAAATCAAATGACTCTTGTGGGGGAAACATAATTTAAAATATACTGTTCGGAAATGTATCTTACCCCCTGTGGTGCCAAACTATGCACGTCTTTGTTTCGATCTTAAAAGGGGAAGAATGGATTTTTAAACCATGTGAAAACCATTTATTTCAGATATTAATGTGGAGATGTAAACAAAATATGAATCATTATTAGGATTTGAACGGATACAAACAAACAGGATTCAAATACAAATGTTTGTTTTTCTTTTTGTGATTAGCACAATTTGACACAAATGTTCCAGCATTTCTCTTCAGTCATAACTCATGATCATTATCCAACATAGGCTTTACAGAAAGATGCACAACGTGTTTCCACTTCCTCCCATTTCAAGAGCAAGAGAAACAGATGCTGCCATCTTTGGATGTGTGCGTCATTTTAGCTTGTTAGCGTTAGCCAGCTAGCTGCTACTTTAGCATATGGTAGCTGTTTGGCTAAAAAAGACACAACGACCAACTACCATATCTATAAATATGACATTTACAGATAAACAAACATGTTATTACAGTACGCAGACTTTTGACATTTACGGACAATTCGAAAATGATCAGTCTCAAATTTTGGGCGTACAACTTTGTGATTACTTCACTACTTCTACTGACGTCAAATCACGCTTCTCTCTTGATTTGTTACCTCAGTAAACATGCTCCTGAATAGTCATGGTCTCATCTTTAGTTGAAAGTCTCTTCAACACTGCATTATGTCCATTTAATGAAGTATTGTGCTATTTAGAGTAAACTAGACAATAATGGATCATTCGTCGTCCATGTTTTGGTCTTACAACTTTTGGACGTTAAAAGTGCTTTTTCTGAAAATGTCTTATTCAGCGTTCGATTGTACTTAGCTCCAACCTCTCAAAAATGGCGACAAACTCAAGGCTTCAAACTGGCATCTCCACTTCATACTTCCTAAAAGAAGTTCTAAACAACCACAACAAGACAAAAGGGTTATAGTCTTTTGTCTCTTTCTGGCATGTGTCTTAACGATCATATTTCTCTAGCATCCACTACTGTGTGCAAATCTTGGGTGCAAACATCCCATATGATGCAGAGTTCAGCCTGCAGCAGTCAGAGGTGTTTCGGTTGTGTCTATATTTGAGTTTTCAAAGGCAGCTCCTCTCTCAGGCTGGGGAAAAGCCTCTCAGCGTGAAACTGCAGCGAGTCCTTCACTCAGAGGGGATGAGAGGAGCTTCTGCTCACCTTATAATTCGCTCGGGTAGTTTTATTTCAGGTGTCATTCGCTCACATACCCCACGATGCAATTCACTTCCTCCTGCAGCTGCCTGTAAAATGCATTTTTTCCTCATGGCAGAGTTTTGATGTATCTCCTCCGCTAATCAATGCTTACATTTTATTGTTTCCTCCATCATGATGAATTCACTTTCACACTGAAGATGAAGGTTACAGGGAAATGTCTTTCTGCCAAAGCAAGCGCCTTTGTTTACCAAAGATGTGACTGGCATGTAATTACTACAATTATATCCTGTTCTCTGCTGTTGGCAAATTCAGAAGGTATTTGTATCATAGCCGGCATAATTAATAGCACTATTTTTAGATGATGTCAGAAAATAATCTCTGTGTCAAACAAACGTTTATGATACTGAATTGTTTAGTTCAGCAGGAAAATCTCCACATATTAACAGCACTTTATGATTTCTGAAGTAAAAATCTAACGTTAGACTAGAAAAGAACTACAGCACGGTCACATGACTTCACGTCACCACCGCTAAGCTAAAGGAGGCTAATGCTGGGCTATAAAGGAACTACAGCACGGTCACATGACTTCACGTCACCACCGCTAAGCTAAAGGTGGCTAATGTTGGGCTATAAAGGAACTACAGCACGGTCACATGACTTCACGTCACCACCGCTAAGCTAAAGGTGGCTAATGTTGGGCTATAAAGGAACTACCGCACGGTCACATGACTTCACGTCACCACCGCTAAGCTAAAGGCGTCTAATGCTGGGCTATAAAGGAACTACAGCACGGTCACATGACTTCACGTCACCACCGCTAAGCTAAAGGAGGCTAATGCTGGGCTATAAAGGAACTACAGCATGGTCACATGACTTCACGTCACCACCGCTAAGCTAAAGGTGGCTAATGTTGGGCTATAAAGGAACTACCGCACGGTCACATGACTTCACGTCACCACCGCTAAGCTAAAGGCGTCTAATGTTGGGCTATAAAGGAACTACAGCACGGTCACATGACTTCACGTCACCACCGCTAAGCTAAAGGCGGCTAATGTTGGGCTATAAAGGAACTACAGCCAGGTCACATGACTTCACGTCACCACCGCTAAGCTAAAGGGGGCTAATGTTGGGCTATAAAGGAACTACAGCACGGTCACATGACTTCACGTCACCATCGCTAAGCTAAAGGCGGCTAATGTTGGGCTATAAAGGAACTACAGCGAGGTCACATGACTTCACGTCACCATCGCTAAGCTAAAGGAAGCTAATATTGGGCGTGATGATGTTTATTCGTCTCATTTAGGCACTTTTTGTTTTGTGCAAGATCACCAAACCAAATTTTAGTACACTATGATGAAATGGCAATAAATTATTGTTTGTTCACAAGCGCCAATATTCAGAGGCTGGCAGAAAATAGTCCCCTGTTTGTTCTCATAGCTGTTTTTGACTGATGGCCATCATTTAACAAGATTAACCAGCAGGAAGTCCATTCACTATTAGACCAGGGGGTATTCAACATGCACCAGTGAAGTTACACATGGAAAAACACCAGGAATCACTTCATGAGTAATGCTCTTGTAGACAGAAACACTCCTGAAGCTGCTGTGATGTTTGTTTTTTGTGAAACATCCATAAACATGTGTAGAAACGCTCACCTTGAGAACAGTTGTTAGTGAGTGATGGAGCCTGATGGAGGATGACTTTTATTTATCAGCGTTCATTGCATCTTGGCAGCCAGCTTGGCGTAAACCTGACTCGGCATAAATATTTTTTTTGACATCAACAAGGCTTTATCTGCTCCTAATGTGCAGCCGGGGGTTTTTCCACAGATACAGTTTTGACTGATTATCTTTTTATTGTGTAATCGATCAATACCGGAGTGGGACGTAGACGAGCTGACTTAATGAATGAGTGAATGAATTAAGAGATGGATGCCTCCTGAGGAACTTTGAAAACATTATACACACAGGAAGTCTTTGCTGAATTATCGCTCTCTTTTTTCCTTTTTCTGGAAGTTTTTCCTTGTACGATGTGAGGGTCTAAGGACAGAGGGTGTCGTATTGTCTACTGATATTCTGTACAACTGTGAAGTCCACTGAGACAAATGTAACATTTGTGATATTGGCTATATAAATAACATTGATTGATTGATTGATCTCTATGTTTAACTGCTTTGTTATGAGTTTACTGTTTTTACTGTTTGTCTTTATATGCAGAATTCACACCGGTCTCTTGTCATATGTCCTGGAAACACAAAATGGGAGGAAGTAAAGGGCTCCGAAACTAGACTAAAAGGTAGATACAAAATAAAACAAGAAGTGCAAAGACAGATGAGACATAAGTGACTATTGAGTCTGATATTAGAAATAATGCAGATTTAAGGCAGTTCTGCACTGGTTTCTCTTTTCAGACTTGGAGGTTGCAAGCTTGAGTATCATCATCATAAGTGTGTGTGTGTTGTGTGTGTTGTGTGTGTGTGTGTGTGTGTGTGTGTGTGTGTGTGTGTGTGTGTTGTGTGTGCAGTGATGCCACACAGAGTAACATGTGTTTCAGGTGTTTTATGACAGGTCCTGCAGGGATCCACAGTCTGCTGCTCAGACAGGTGAGCAGCAGACTGTGGATCTGAGCAGAGCTATGACCTCAGCAGCAACCACACACACCGTCATGCTTTATGAAGACACACACACACGCACGCACGCGCGCACACACGCACACACGCACACACGCACACACATACACACACGCACACACACACACACACATGAACACACTTTCAGGACTGCCATCACTGAGAGGGCGGGTGTCAAACTGTGGTTGAAACACAGCATCATCTCTATATATCGCTTTATATTATTAAATAGTTAAAAATGTATTTTATTTCTATTATTGTTTATAGTAAATGTATTCTTAGTTATTGTTATTGAAGTGAGTTAAAGTAGTTTCTGCTTTTATGTTGAAGGCATTTTAGAGCACCTGGTGTAATTGTATATATATACTGGAGACAGGAGGAGGAGTAGAGCACCAGGTGTAATTGTATTGGAGACAGGAGGAGGAGTAGAGCACCAGGTGTAATTGTATTGGAGACAGGAGGAGGAGTAGAGCACCAGGTGTAATTGTATTGGAGACAGGAGGAGTAGAGCACCAGGTGTAATTGTATTGGAGACAGGAGGAGGAGTAGAGCACCAGGTGTAATTGTATTGGAGACAGGAGGAGGAGTAGAGCACCAGGTGTAATTGTATTGGAGACAGGTGGAGGAGTAGAGCACCTGGTGTAATTGTATTGGAGACAGGTGGAGGAGTAGAGCACCTGGTGTAATTGTATTGGAGACAGGTGGAGGAGTAGAGCACCAGGTGTAATTGTATTGGAGAAAGGTGGAGGAGTAGAGCACCTGGTGTAATTGTATTGGAGACAGGAGGAGGAGGAGTAGAGCACCAGGAGGAACATGGTTTTTTACCAGAGAAGGAAAGCCATAGGAAAGGCTGAAGGAAAGAAACAAAGGAAAGGCTGAAGGAAAGAAACATAGGAAACCTGTTCATTGTTCTTTGTTAATGATATTGGATCATATAATAAATGCACAAACAGAGATTCTTGTGTGGACTTGGATCATTGTAAGATTCGCTACAATGGTGCCTCAGCGGCTGTGTTATTTTAAAGTAATTATCAGTTTTATTTCTTTATGATTTTGGCCTCTACAATTATTTCTAATATGATCATCTTTTCTCATTGCGTCCACCTCATGTTCAATTACTGGTTGAAGCGTCTGTCTGTGCACCCAAGGTCCTGTTCTGATGAATCAGGCAGAATGACATCATGTGCATTTACCATGATGAGTTCATGCTCTGATTTGGAAACTCGTAATCCCTCTGTCGTACCATTATACAAAAGGTATAATAGATGTAGTTTATGTCGTAGAACAGAACGTTAACATCTCATTAAAGGTCACCTATTCTGCAAAATCCACTTCTTCATGTCTCCTCTACATCAACATGTGTCCCCTCTTCTTCATGTCTCTTCTACATCAACATGAGTCCCCTCTTCTTCATGTCTCTTCTACATCAACATGTGTCCCCTCTTCTTCATGTCTCTTCTACATCAACATGTGTCCCCTCTTCTTCATGTCTCTTCTACCACATGTGTCCCCTCTTTTCCATGTCTCTTCTACATCAACATGTGTCCCCTCTTCTTCATGTCTCTTCTACATCAACATGTGTCCCCTCTTCTCCATGTCTCTTCTACATCAACATGTGTCCCCTCTTCTCATGTCTCTTCTACATCAACATGTGTCCCCTCTTCTCCATGTCTCTTCTACATCAACATGTGTCCCCTCTTCTTCATGTCTCTTCTACATCAACATGTGTCCCCTCTTCTTCATGTCTCTTCTACATCAACATGTGTCCCCTCTTCTTCTTGTCTCTTCTACATCAACATGTGTCCCCTCTTCTTCATGTCTCTTCTACATCAACATGTGTCCCCTCTTCTCCTGTCTCTTCTACATCAACATGGTCCCCTCGTGTAAAGAGACTCTGAAAGTTTCAGGAACAAAGATTCTCTCTCTTTTTGTCCTGATCCATTTCTATAAAAACCTGTCGGAAAATGAGCTGATCAGATTTTGGCCACTTTATGATGTCATCACGATGTTTTGTCTTGTGTAACCATTAGCCAATCAGCAACCAAGGTAACCCCCCCCACCTTATCACCTGAATCTCCTCCTCGAGCACCATAGAGTTCTTTCTAACCAAATCTCTCTCAGAGGGGCGTGGGGAGGGGCTCCTTATTTTCATCTAAAGTAACAGACAGAGAATCAGCACTTTGGAAACAGGGCTGAAACAGAGGGGATTATGGGTAATGCTGCAATGATCTGTTTGGTGTTTTGGCCAATCAGAGACAGGCTCTGGATATATCTGAGACCTGTGATATATCAATGAAAAAGAGGATAATAGATGACCTTTTAGGACTCATTCCTGCACCAAATGGATGAATGCCGGACATTGTTTTACTTGTTTCACTAAAAGCCGACTACATCCCTTTTCACCGTCAATGTTTAGTTTGTTAGTTTTTTGCAGACATTGTTGTTTTAAACAGTGTTAGAGATGTAGAGTCAGATCTGATGTAGAAACTGCACACATCAGATATAAACCGAGCAGAAACGCTTATCCTCTCAGGACTTGGTTCTGCGCCGTGAAGCATGAAGAGAGAGAGCCGGGGCATCAATGGCAATTAATGCGAATGGTGTCTCAGACAAGGAGGCTAATGAGTTTTAATATACATGCAGGTGAGGGAGAGCCGAGCTGCTGAAGCCCTTAATGAACCCATGACAGGATAATTAGCCACGATTTACAATTCTGGGATTCTAATCAGATGCTCTGAGATGCTGCCACACTTCTTTGTATGAATCGCTCTTTCTAAATGCTCCAATCTGCTGCTCTGATGATAATTGCCCGTTGTCTCCGTCTCTCTGTCTGTGTCCAGATTGTAGCTCTGCTAACAGTCTGTGGAAGATGTTATGATGGTTTCAATCTGATCTCAACGCACAAACAGAAATAGAGTTTAACCCTGAATCAGTGAGAATCCAGGTATCTGTCACCGAGATCCAGTTAAGTTTAAGGGTTATAACAAAAATAATTAAATTTGTTTCCTCATCCATAGTCGATACAGTCTATTCAATATCTCCTACTAACAGGAAGTCAGGACCATGTGTTTTTTAAGTTCCTATAAACTTTTAAGATGATTTCTAGTCCAACATTAGTCGCCTTTAGCTTAGCGGCGGTGACGTGAAGTCATGTGACCGTGCTGTAGTTCCTTTATAGCCCAACATTAGCCGCCTTTAGCTTAGCGGTGGTGACGTGAAGTCATGTGACCGTGCTGTAGTTCCTTTATAACCCAACATTAGCCGCCTTTAGCTTAGCGGTGGTGACGTGAAGTCATGTGACCGTGCTGTAGTTCCTTTATAGCCCAACATTAGCCTCTTTAGCTTAGCGATGGTGACGTGAAGTCATGTGACCGAGCTGTAGTTCCTTTATAGCCCAACATTAGCTGCCTTTAGCTTAGCGGTGGTGACGTGAAGTCATGTGACCGTGCTGTAGTTCCTTTATAGCCCAACATTAGCCGCCTTTAGCTTAGCGGTGGTGACGTGAAGTCATGTGACCGTGCTGTAGTTCCTTTATAGCCAACATTAGCCTTTTAGCTTAGCTTGAACATGACCGTGAGTCCTTAGCCCAACATTAGCGGTAAAATGAATGTCCTTAACCTGCATGACTCAGCATTTCTTCACTTCCTGTCCCCTGATCTGGAGGTCAATGGTTCTCTGAATGTGTTTTTGGTTGAAATAAGGTCTGAAGTTAACACAAGCTGAAGAGATTTTAATTCTACCCCATAAAATATCAATAAATACCATGCTTTATAGGGGAAAAAACACCCCTTTTTGGTTGAAGTGGTCTGATCCTGTGGACATATACATCTTACAATGAGGGGTCAAAGGTCTCAGCCTATCAGAAGCAACCTGATAGCGTCACATGATACCTTTTCTCCCCTAACCCCCCCCTGCTGCTGCTACACGGATCCATCCTCTCTCTCCAGGCGTGAAATTACTGCTTATCTCTGCTGCGGCTCCGACACCATGTGCATTGTCCAACAGAGCAGATTCACATCTTGTCCTGCATGTGTGTGTGTGTGTGTGTGTGTGTGTGTGTGTGTGTGTGTGTGTGTGTGTGTGTGTGTGTGTGTGTGTGTGTGATCACGGCTGAATGATCACACAGAGAGCCAGGACAAAGCGAGCTAGTGTCCATATGAAGGGCTTTAACAGGCGGCTATTAAACCAGATCCCCATGATAATAAACCATTAGACACATTACAGTTATTCCCACTCCTCCCAGTGACCACGGACCATTACAACCCTGCTGTAGATGGAGTACACTTTAACCTACAAATAATGGTTAAAGTGTTGGCTGGTTGAAACCTGATTGGCTGACTGAATATGATCCATTTGGACCTTCTTTTGTTCCTAAATCTTGACATTTGCTTCGTCAACTGTGTTTATAACTCAGAGGTTTTAAAATGAAGCATGAGAGGACCATCATAATTTTCTGTCTCCAAAAAAAGCCCACATGTTCCAAACATGCATCCAATAACACGACCGAATGGTCTGAATGATATCTTTCCTGCGTTCACCTACAAATATCCAGCCACGTGTCAATACCCCAAAGTATTTTCCACTAACGTTTAGGCAACAGAAATAATTCATGTTTGGGTAAACTGACTTATTGGTGTAAGACTGTGGGAGTGGACCAATAATTACATTACATGTCACTTGTTAGACGCTTTTATCCAAAGCGACTTACATACTCAATACTGTGGACAATCCTCACAGGAGCAATTTGGGGTGAAGTGTCTCAGGGACACAACGACATGCTGACTGCAGTGGGGTTTGAACCTGTGCTCCCCTGATCCGAACACCAACGCACAACCCACTGCGCCACACACCTCCATAATTGATGGTAAATAGTAAACAAACTATCCAAAAGTATTTTCCACCAACGTTTAGGCAACAGAAATAAGTCATATTTGGGTAAAACTGACTTATTGGTGTAAGACTGTTGGAGTTTACCAATATTAGAGGGTAAATGTCAAACTAACTGCATTGTTAAAGTGCTTTTTTAGTCTCTAGGGCCGATAAAAGTCATTACATTTTAGCGTTTGAAGCTTCAATTTCCCAAATCTTGACGCTTGCTTCATTAACTGTTTTTAAAACTCTGAGGTTTTAAAAGAAAGCAACCCTCACACTCTTCTGTCTCCAAAAAAACCCCCAAATGTTCCAAACATGCAAACCAATAACACGACCGATTGGTCTGAATGATATCTTTCCTGCATTCACCGACAAATATCCAGCCAGGTGTCAATATCCGAAAGTATTTTCCACCAACGTTTAGGCAACAGAAATAAGTAGCGTTTGGGTAACATTACTTATTGGTGAGACTGTTGGAGTGGACCAATATGAGATGCTTTATATTAAACTATCTGCATTTATAAAGTGCTATTTAAGACGCTTGGACCGATCAAAGTCAAGATATCTGAGCATTTGATGCTTACATTTTGACCCTTGTCCCTTTTATCTGTCTTTCGGTAGTCTCAATCTTTGTGAAACGCTTATAAACTCTATAGAGACAGCACACTTGGAAATGGGTCAAATAATACTCGGAGAATATTCACCCTACTGTTGTTTTTCAAACCGTGGACACGCAGCTTTTTAAGGACTCAGTGTAGGGCTAAAGCATGCGTGTAATTACACTTGGGCTTATACACACTCCTGCATGTGTGTGTGTGTGTGTGTGTGTGTGTGTGTGTGTGTGTGTGTGTGTGTGTGTGTGTGTGAGAGATAGTGTGTGTGTGTGTGTGAGAGATAGTGTGTGTGTGTGTGTGTGTGTGTGTGTGTGTGTGAGAGATAGTGTGTGTGTGTGTGAGAGATAGTGTGTGTGTGTGTGTGTGTGTGTGTGTGTGTGAGAGATAGTGTGTGTGTGAGAGTGTGTGTTCACTGCCTGCAGGAGGTGGCAATTTAGATTTGTTGATGTACAATTTCTAAACTTGTGTTGTATTTGCAGTTGTGTGTGTATGTGTGTGTTTGTGTGCGCATGTGTGTGTGTGTGTGTGTTGTGTGTGTGTGTGTTGTGTGGTGTGAGCTGAAGTTTAACAGCATTGTCGTGCAATCTGTCAAACAAAGAGTAATCCGATTTGTCCACAGAGGAACAGAATGTAATTCCGCCCGTCTCCACAGTCTGTGACAGGTAAGGGTTCAGATATTTCTGGATCACATGATCATATTTTCAAAGTTTTCCATCATTGACCTGCACTGATTCCAGTTCAGTCTCAATCCAGGGATTAAAGGCTATTAAAACCAAATCCACTCATGTTTACCGGGGGATGATTCCACAGTTTGGGGATTTAGGAGTTTAGGGTTTCATTTTGATCTGGAGGAGATTTGAGGAGCGGAGAAAAATTAATATGAATGTTTTATTTCAGAGGATTGGACGAGTCAATCATCTCCTGACAGAGGGGATGACACACACACACACACACACACACACACACACACACACACACACACACACACACACACACACACACACACACCGTATTAAACTGTGTACACCCCTGGAGGTTTAGGGGATACGAATCACAGTGGTTTATCAAATTTAAAACATAATTAATAAATGGGTGAAAATTGCTTGTGTCCATAATGGGCAGCATTATATACCCACATGACAGCTAAGGTCAGAAGAGCTTCATTTAACAGCTGGTCTTATGTCTGTGACCCCTCCTGTTGTTCATTGATAAGCCTGAAACATGCACCTGTCAAGGTTCAGAGGCACATTTTGCAAATATGGCAGCAGCCATCGATCATCTTAAGATAAGATAAGATAAGATAAGATATACTCTATTGATCCCAAGTTGGGAAATGTTTTTGTTACAGCAGCATGTACTACTTTGTTCTACTCCACTACAATTCAGAGGTTAACCTGGTATTTTTACTCCACTACATTTATTTTAGTTACTTTGCAGATTCTGATTAATGATGTGAAATATAAACAACCCTTAAATCAGACTTTAGTTCCACCTGAGTAAAATTCAGGGAAGGTGATTGTCAAGTGCCAAAATAAACTATGCAATATATTAGACGTGAAGTACTTTGTCAGGCTTAATATTTATCGGTGGATACCCCCGAAGTCTTATTCTTATTTAAAAGAAGACCTTAACTTAAAGTATTCTTTAATGTTTAAATAAAGCCTTATTAGTTTGTCTGTTTGGCACATCCTGTTAATATCTTTGGACGTCCTGCACGAGCTGTTTTATTGTAGAGATCACTGCAGTATCTTCTTGATATGTTCTATTCTATATTTCTATCATTGACCTTCTACTTTCCCCTTATTTTGTATGTAGGTTACTCTTAATATTTAAATGTTTTCATCAAATATAACATATTCAACAACAAAATTCAATAACGTGCTTTAACCACTAGGCGGTGCGGGTTAAAAAACGGTCAGGTTTACACAATAAATTATACTTTCCAGTATCATTTCCAGTTTAGTTCATGACGGATTAATCTTTTTATCCACACTTATATTGTTTTGATATTTGTAACACCAAACATGACCCAGTGGTCTAGTTAATAAAACATAATAATATCAAACATAATATTACTATTAACTTTATTGTGAAATTAAAACAGAACGATAAAGAAAAACACAGTTTCAGTCTCTCGATTTGAAGCTTATGCATTGTACCATGAACCTGTACACACCTGTAACAGTCAACTGCATGAGGAGTTGGAAAGGTAGTTTCTGAAGATGTTACAATAACACACAGCATACAATGCCATAATAACTTTGTGTTATTAGTGTAGGACACTTATGTATGTATAACATCTGAAGATGTGTAGTTTTATTCATGTTTTCACATAATTTTACAGGATATTGCTAAATTATTTCACATGTTTTACTTCTACACATTAATATCTGATTTGTAAAACATCACAGAAAGAAAGGTATATCCGTCATTTAATGGTAAGCTATTGATATTCTGATTCCATAGATGTGTCTCCCATCACCCAAAACCCCTGACTATTCTCTCAACTCAGTATTTACATTCTTATATTCAAAGAAAATCAGTAATATCTTTAAAAAGTCCCTTTCTATCAGCTGTGCACCGTTATGGTGTAAATACAGCCTATCTAACGATTGGATCAAATATAAAAGTCAGCCGAATGAGTGTTGATACTGCAAGGAGACGTATTGTGTGAAGAGAAATGGAAGATGTTGTTTAATTGCTGATATATTTATGATCCACGTCACGTATTCAGTTTCAGCGGCAGTTCTTCCAGTTTGTCCAAAGGTCTTCTCATCAGGGCTCTATAAATAAAGAACTACGGCAGATGTGTAATATGTAATGCAGCCGAACCGTGTATTACGATGCCGTTATGTGATGACTTCCAAAGAGAAAAGCAAGCACACTCGGAATAAAGTATTATTTTCATTTTTTTAAATGTTTTCGGATTTCATATATTGCATAAACACCATATCCCAGCGTGCATTGCGGCTAAAACATCCAATCACCGGGCTTGAACGATAGCTGAGGATTATGGGTAGTTAGATGTTTTTATCAAAACCTCTGAAAAAAGAAATGTGTCTCTCAGAATCGAAGGGGAAAAACACAAAAGCAGTGTACACAATTTACACCAATCAATGTTGTGTAATTAACAAGGATAAACGGATGTGTTTTGGTGGATGAGTACTGCAGATATCACTGTGAAATCCTTTGACAGTGAGGGGAATACGGTTTTACTATGAACACTCAGAGACAGGAAATACTGTTTTCTCCCCGTGAGGGTTGAGCCTAACTTTACATGGAAGCTGCCGCATATACACGTTCTCCTGGCGAGACCTCAAATCATCTTCGTGATATCTATCAAACTATAGATCCTACACATCCACTGGACGTGGATTATAAAAGTACAACATACACTTCTCGCTAGAAATCTAATCAAAAAGCATTTTAATGGCCAAACTATCCTACAATTTAGGATTTTCCAGAGAGGGTTATTTGTGAATATACGACCCTCCGGAGCGTTCGCAGTCAACGGGAGCATCAGAGGTCGAGAACTTTAAAACGTGATTATAGGTCGTAATAAGCTGCTGAACAATCGACCTATTTGGTCGTATGAGTTGGAGGACTTGTTGTTCTATTTACATGCATATAGACTTCTTGCACTATTTTTTATTTTTGTATATTATTATATATCTTGCATTGTTTGAGGAGCTCAGGTCAGAAGAGTTTCGTTTCCATGTCTACACTGTAGCTTTGTGCATCTGACATTCAAACCTTTGAATCTTGCTCGATGAGGATTCTGAGTGATGATGGAAATCAACAGTAAATTGTTTTTTGAACGCGGGCCACTTCTGGTCGCTGCGGCGTGAAGGACGGGAGGGGGTTCGGGAGGGGGGACTGGAGGGGAGGGGGTGTAACTCTGTGATGTCACACTTGTAATGTAATTACAAAGCCATCTGTCTCTCATTGGATGACAAGCGCAAAATGTCCAATTATGCTTTCGTTTAAATCCTAATTAGTTCAGCCCAATTTGCCCTCCTGCTGCACGCAATGCCTCATGCAAAGGAGACATGCACGCTGCTTCACGTGCACGCTGCTTCACGTGCACGCTGCTTCACGTGCACGCTGCTTCACGTGCACACTGCTTCACGTGCACACTCTGCTTTTTAGGCAAAGCAATAATTCATGTGGTTACAGTCACATGCTTAGTCATGCTTCACACTTATTTTTACTTTGACTTTAAAAGGAGGGCAGTCTGTGCTGTCCTCAGGTTTTTGAAGATGTACTCTTTATTTTCAGTGATTTAATAGTATTTTATATTATTTTATATTGTTAAACACGTTGTTTACATGCACAGAAGTGTTCCTTTCTAAGTCTAATTCATGTTTCATCAAATTTAGGAGAAATGTATTCATGCATTGAACCTCTAACAAATTCTCTTGGCTTATCGTTGTTATTCATTATACAGCGTGCACATTTTTATGCAACTTTCTTTGATGTTATAAATGTATTAATCCATGTTATTTTTGATGTAAACATTTTATTAATTTGTGTCTTTTATTGCATATTTTTTATTTAAATTCTCATGTTTTTATATATTTTTTTCTTTACCTTTTCATGTTTGTATTCATCTTATATTGAACATTTTTACTTTAAATTATTAGGATATTATCTCGTTTTCATTTTAGTTTTCCTATCTTTTATTGTATCTATTTATTTATATAGGTTTTAATGACCTTTTTATGTTTATATATAAGTGTAATGTATTTTTTTAATAATCTGTTATCGCACATGTTTGCTTAACTGTCTTGTAATGCTACACAGTAAATAAAAATACACGTGTTATAAATTAACATCTCTAACTAATACAGAGATTAAACGCAGTTGGTTTCGTGCAATAAATTATTTAAGACGTCTTTGTCTTTGTCTACATCTTTCAACCAAATGTTTATTTTTCTTTATACATTTAAATACAAAATAGGGTCTTTAATGACACACTGTAAATATTATCAGCCTCAGCCCTGGGGGAGCTTCTTAACAGATAATAAGCAGTGATTTCTCCGCGCTGCAGAGGCTGCGTTCAGGCCATGATTAGCCCGTAATCAGCAAAGTACAGCCTGATTATGAGCCGCCGCTCTCAGGTGTCTTCGGGGAATCTGATTTCTAACCGTCTCTTTCTTCTCTGTGATTACAACACGCACCTCTGATTTCCATGGCAGTGAAAGGCCACTTTTCCTCTTTGTGCAGCGTCTCAGAAACAGCGTATCCCAGAGGACACATCACGGCTGTTTGCTGCGGTTTATGGGTTCGTCGATATTGGCCTTTTATTGGCTCTGTCACTGTCACACACCTGTGGTAGAGTTGAGGTTTAGAGACCTTTAAAATGTTCACTGCCATGTGTAACTACAAACCGTAAACTGGCTGCTAATGCTCCGGAAGAAAGGCTGCAGGTTCGGTGTTTTCTATGAGGTAAAATTATGAAGCTGCTTTAGTTCTTTCTTCTTATGGAGGTCTCTCATATTTACACCAAATATAAAAGCTTGTTTGCAGATGATATGTACTATCAGCGCAGCATTAATATCTTATGCTCTACTTAAATCAACTCTTTATAGGTACTCTTTTCTCGCTCAAATTCAAATAATTGGTAACACTAAAACAGACAGTTTAAGCCTGTAACAGTATAAGGTAAGACTGAGCCAGCACTAACTATATGCTTTATTAGAAAGTAAAAACTTGAGCTTACTCTTTTATATAAGGCAAACAGAATAGGTCCGAGTACAGTAGCTTGTGGGACTCCAAGAGTCATTTTGGCTTGTCCCGCGATTCAATAAAGTCAGACTGAAGCATCCTTTGCTCCAGTCAATCCTCTCAGTAAATACAGAGCTGAATCCAGATCAAATGCACGCTGAAGGCTCTTTGAGCATGTTTTCTCTCACTGATTGTGCTGTTATGTTAAATGTTTGTTGTTTGTTTTGTGTCTTGATGTGTGTCTGTTGATGTTACACATGGAGCTGCTGTGATGCAAGTCACATTTCAGACTTGATCTGACCATTAAAGTATTATCGGATCTTATCGTTGGGTTCTGCTGGCCTTTTCATTAGTCAGTTAGCTGTGAAAAAGATATCGCCCCAACATTAAGAAATGGTTGTCCTTTTGAAGCCTTCTCCGGACCCCCTCATGATCTGAAGTGGTCAGCCATCTCCTCTCAGATTCATAAATCCATCTCTGCAGATTGATTTCAGCTCAGATGTGTTTTATCTCCATCAGAGCCTCAGCTGAAGGAGCACCCCTCATGATTCTGTACGAAAAGACAAACCCAGTTTTATCTTTAAAGAGGAAAATATTCCCCTTCAAGAGCAGAAATAATTCTTCTTTTCTCACATTTTCTAATCTGGACCTGGAGCAGTGAGCGGGTCAACAGCCTCATTGATCAGCCTGAGCCAGCACTAACTATATGCCTGTTTAGAAAGTAAAAACGTAAGCTTATCTTTATTTAAAGCAACAGAATAGGTCCGAGTAAAGTACCTTGTGGGACTCCAAGACTAATTTTGGCTCGTGTTCTGATGGCCTTTTCATTAGTGATTTAGCTGTAGCTGTGAAAAAGATATCACCCCAACATTAAGACATGGTTGTCCTTTTGAAGCCTTCTCCAGACCCTCTCATGATCTGAAGTGGTCAGCCATCTCCTTTCAGATTCATAAATCCATCTCTGCTGTCAAATCCTGACGTGCAGATTGATTTCAGCTCGGATGTGTTTTATCTCCCACTCCATGAGTCTGTATGAAAAGACAAACCCAGTCTTATCTTTAAAGAGGAAAATATTTCCCTTCAAGAGCAGAAATAATTCCTCTTTTCTCACATTTTCTAATCTGGACCTGGAGCAGTGAGCGGGTCAACAGCCTCATTGATCTGCGTCTCACGGTGGCTGTATTCTGTTCAGAGCCCGTTGGCGCAGAGTGTGCTTCGATCTGTCGGTGATTTATCAACTCTGCAGGCCGGCGCCTCGCTACAAGTCACAACACACTGCCACGCTCATTCATTATGTGCTTCACCAGCAATACAGAGTGTAAGCCGGTACATGATGTGACAAGAAGGGTCAATACCCAGCCGCCGGAGCACAGGGAGGACCTCCTGCTGTGATTACATTTGGCAGGAGCATGACATGACCCAAATATGTGCATAATTAATATCATGTTTCATACACGACGATAACATCAGCAGCAAAAGGAGGCGCTGCTGCGGGAATGCAGTTTCACCTCTTTCAGTGTAGACTGTAGAACAATGTTGCCGCTGCTATTTCTAATAAAGACAAGAACATAAGGGCTTTTTTTGTAGCATGTAGGGTAGGTGATTACGCTAATGACTGCATGCAAGGTTGGGAAAAAGACAGTAATACGGCCCAACGTAACCTTTACTGAATTAAACCTCTAAACAAAATGACAAAACAAAAACATATGTCCCATTGCGGTCCAAACGACATGTTTTCAAACCTGCTGTTTTCATCGTGCCGAGTTTGGTTGGTATTAAAGTCAGAGAAAAGTATTTGGTTTCTTTTATTTACAGATTAAGAGGGAAATATGGCTCGTTTTCTCAAATGACGGCCACTTAAACAGCACATACTCTACTTAAAAGAGGACCTTAAGGGGCCCACCATCATGTTTTATTTACCCAGTGTGCAGCGGGTTTATATGGAACAAACCTTCTCTTACAACACGTGTAATGTTATCAGCCTATTATATATCGGTGTTAACAGTTATTTATTTAGTCTTTTGGATGGGGGTCAGAAGGAAGAACTGAAAAGCATGTCAGATATTATTACGTTTTGCTTCATTTACAAGTCCTTGATATGTAGAAGAAGTTTTTTATGTGCATTACTACTACCTAAATTAACCATGGATGTCATTTATTGCAGCACAACTGCATAACTGCAATGCATTGTGGGTGATATACACCTCCGAAGGTTGATCCCACCAAGGGCAACTATACTTATGATGGCAGCGGGGATTCGGGAATATCGTGAGAGCAAGTCAACGAGGGCGCGTTGAACGACTAATTAATAAATAATGCGTTAACTGTGAAAATAAAAAGTACCTCAATAAAAATCAACTTTTTTCTGACCTTAACATCTTAAAAAAAGAGGTTATAATTCTAATTTCCATCATATGCCTCTTACAGCATTCCTACATGGCTTTTGATAAAGGGACAGTCAGCTGGTCTCAGCCTCCACTTCATGGCTAATTGTATTATTGTAATATTATTACTGTAACATATGAGGAGGCTTTGAGGGGCTTTCCAAATGAGAATGGACGGACCTCCTGAGAATCTCCGAGGGACCCCCAGTCACCTTAAAGATAATAAGGAAGAAATGAAGTTTCATTATGCCGTTATAATTCATTTGATTTGTTCCGCTGCTTAACCCTGTATTGCCTCTCTTTATAATTACTAACGGTGATGAAACCGCGCTGTAATGGAGCTGCGGATCAATGGAAGGCCTGCAGTCTCTCTGCTACACACAGGAAACTGTCCTGGGCCCGAAACCTTAGACACTCAAGACATAACAAGATATAACAAAATAGAAACACAGACACACTGCTGATTGAAGGAATTATTATATTGCTGTGTACAACAGTATACGAGACAGAAGTATTGCGTCAAGTCTCACTTGAAAAAGAGATCAATGATCTCAATGGGATTCACCTCCTGCATAAATAAAGGTTTGAAATGAAATGAAAGTCCGCCAGTATGTGTCTGTCTAAAGAATAACAGAATCTCACAGGTTTTATACACTTGTTTTTAGTTTCCACAGCACTATACCTTTGGACCTTTTACAATCACATGTTACAAGACCCTAAGCTAGATAAGACACTATGCTAAATAAGACCCTATGCTCAAAAACACACTGCAGACAGACATGTGCACATTCATGGTACAAATGTCTCTCTAAATAAACTAAAGGATGAAACTCACGAGCATGGCTTACAACACACGATCATATAATATAGATGTTTTTTTTAAAAACACTTTATTTTAAGGAATACAGAATAGAACAGTAAAGTTAAATCACAAATCCTGAAAAACCCCAGTGTGTTAAAGCCTACAAATAGAGCCTAAACATATGTGTAATTATATTTTGTTCAGTAACCAGCAGCATTTAGTATTTTACTTATTTAGTCAAGTCGGAGGATGGTGACAGCTACTAATTGCTAAAGTTAAGAACCGCTTAATATCCGTTTGCTGTAGATATTCATGGTCCCCAGAGGATGATAACTCAAATGTTTTATAAGGACGTTTTCTTTGATAACCTAGCGTCAAACTTATCAGAAATAAAAGTTACAATTCTGCAGAATAATGCCTTTTGTGACTGATATATGATTTATATATGCATATTAAATGAGTAGCTTGTTGATACTAATCGACCTAACCTCCAACCCCAACCCCAAATAAAACCATGTATTTTTACTCTTTCTTTAAGTGCTATTTATACACCTAGTAATATGAACGTGACACGAAAACTGGGAATCAATTGCAATGATTCAAAACCAAAGTACAGAAACCAAAGACTAAGCTGCATTTTAGGAAAACAGGACAAAGGGAGACATTTACTTTATATGGAAGGATCAATAGGACACAGGTGCCAACCATTAAGGGTGGGGCTGACAATCACCGGAAGTCAAGGGCTCTGAAACGAGATTGAAAGGTACAGGAAGTGCATGATAAGACTAGAAAAGTGACTGCAACTCAACACAACTAACTCCATCTAAACATGGACTATAACTTAAACAAGATATGAGTTAACAAGAACTAAACATGGCAAAATACAGACTTGTTGTGATGTTACTGCTGGTTTGTTGTTCGTTGCACAGAGGTAAGATGCTTGTGTTTGTGACAGAAGATGTAAACATGAATGGCTTTCTCCAACACTAAACTGTTAGCTATGGAGCCAGATTCTTCCTCTATGATAATGATGTTCCAAATAATATAAGTGTTTGTTTTAAGGCAGCTACCATGATGTTGATGTTAGCAACTGGAACAACACCATGATGTTTAGATCTTGAAGGCAGGGTTATTCAGCACAAATTCAAAGAAGAAACTCTGGTTCCCTTGCATTACCTCTCCTCTTCCTCTTCCTCTTCCTCGTACACAGGCGCTTTCCTTTCTCTTTGTTAGGCCCCTTCTCATTTTAATGACCCTGGTTTCATGCCAATTGTGTTAATTTCCTCAATATGTAAATTTCCTTAATGTGAACCCCCCTTTGACTGACAAAAACTGTTGTGAGTTAATGAAGCTTTTGTAATTAGGATTGCTATAGCAACAGCGGTACCTGGGCCGGGATGATATTACATGCATTCTGCAGACAAACAGGCCACCAAAGCCGATTAAAAATGTCTCATAATGCGGAGACATTACCCCGAGCGCAGATAGGTAGGAGCACAATGCATCGTTAGCCTCGGAAAAACCCAACACTAATGCCATTAAAGCCCCAAAATGCAGCATTACAGCGGCCCGGTGTTTTCACTTTAGCTTTTCATTAGATCTGTTGTCTGGAGCGGCTCGGCCTAATGAAATCAACAATGAGCCAAATCAAGACTTGACAATTTGGTTCCGCATTATACGAGAATCGCAAAACAGCTCGTAATTACTGAAGTGAATGTGAGACGTGAAAATGAGAGACGGAGAAATGATGGCCTGATTAACCCACATAGAGATGATTCAATGTTTATAACAAATCTATTTCCTGTCCGGGACGCACTACACAAAGCCGCTCTAATTTCATTTGGTGAATTTGTATCTTGTCAAAGGATTTTGAACAATGAACATGTAGAAGTTGCTCTGTTGAGTAGTCCACAATGTATCAGAGAGGAAATGTGATCAATTGCTGAAAATATAATGAAATGCTCTTTCTGGCCCGACCCGACCACGGATAAGCGGGAGAAGATGGATGGCTCTTTCTGGTGCCCTTCCGGTGGAGAGAAGGTGATGAACTAAAGTATAAAGTGGTCTACGAGTGGAAAACATAAAGTGACATGAAGGGTGATGGATAGATACACATACTTTATTAATCCCAAATTGGGAAATTATTTTGTTGCAGGACCAGTGTGCTCAATATTAAAATATAAATACTTAAAAATGGATAAGAATAAAATGAAAATGGAAAATAGTATAAACAAATACAAACAATATAAAACCAATCCTTCTTCTGTAATATAAACCATCACCATGTAATCTATCCCCAACACATATTTCATTTGATAGAAGATCTTTTTGTTCCCCTCCCCAGAGAGGCGGCCTGTCACAGAGTTAAACTCAGTGTCAGCGGGTTACATTTCCACTTTGACATTAATTGCAGGTGACAGGGCTAAGTACAATGACAATGATGACTCTGGAGGAAATTCTCCATGCTTTGACAGGAGTCATTAAGCAGAGCGGGGACCTGGCAGGACGCCGTTATTGGACCTGATATCGGACCAAAACTGAATCGGAAACTTTTCTTTCTAGTGACAGAATCTAGAAATGTATTTTCAGTGTGTTTGCAGTGTGTGTGCAGTGTGTGTTTGTGGTGTGTGTGTGTGTGTTTGTGTGTGTGTGTGTGTGTGTGTGTGTGTGCAGTGTGTGTGCAGTGTGTTTGTGTGTGTGTGTGCAGTGTGTGTGCAGTGTGTGTGCAGTGTGTGTGTGTGTGTGTGTGTGTGTGTGTGCAGTGTGTGCAGTGTGTGTGCAGTGTGTGTGCAGTGTGTGTTTGCAGTGTGTGTGCGGTGTGTGTTTGCAGTGTGTTTACAATGTGTGTGCAGTGTGTGTGCAGTGTGTGTGCAGTGTGTGTGTGCAGTGCGTGTGCAGTGCGTGTGCAGTGTGTGTGCAGTGTGTGTGCAGTGTGTTTACAATGTGTGTGCAGTGCGTGTGCAGTGTGTGTGCAGTGTGTTTGCAGTGTGTTTACAATGTGTGTGCAGTGTGTGTGCAGTGTGTGTTTGCAGTGTGTGTGCAGTGTGTGTTTGCAGTGTGTGTGCAGTGTGTTTACAATGTGTGTGCGGTATGTGTGCAGTGCGTGTGCAGTGCGTGTGCAGTGTGTGTGCAGTGTGTTTACAATGTATGTGCAGTGCGTGTGCAGTGTGTGTGCAGTGTGTGTTTGCAGTGTGTGTGCAGTGTGTATGCAGTGTGTGTGTGTGCAGTGCGTGTGCAGTGTGTGTGCAGTGTGTGTGCAGTGTGTGCAGTGCGTGTGCAGTGTGTATGCAGTGTGTGTTTGCAGTGTGTGTTTGCAGTGTGTGTGTGTGTGCAGTGTGTTTTCAGTGTGTGTTGGCAGTGTGTTTGCAGTGTGTGTGCGGTGTGTGTTTGTGGTGTGTGTGTGTGCAGTGTGTGCAGTGTCTTGCAGTGTGTGTTGGCAGTGTGTGTGCAGTGTGTGTGCAGTGTGTGTTGGCAGTGTGTGTGCAGTGCGTGTGCAGTGTGTGTTTGTGGTGTGTGTGTGTGCTGTGTGTGTGCAGTGTGTGTTTGTGGTGTGTGTGTGTGCAGTGTGTGTGCAGTGTCTTGCAGTGTGTGTTGGCAGTGTGTGTGCAGTGCGTGTGCAGTGTGTGTTTGTGGTGTGTGTGTGTGCTGTGTGTGTGCAGTGTGTGTTTGTGGTGTGTGTGTGCAGTGTGTGTGCAGTGTCTTGCAGTGTGTGTTGGCAGTGTGTGTGCAGTGCGTGTGCAGTGTGTGTGCAGTGTCTTGCAGTGTGTGTTGGCAGTGTGTGTGCAGTGCGTGTGCAGTGTGTGTGCAGTGTCTTGCAGTGTGTGTTGGCAGTGTGTGTGCAGTGCGTGTGCAGTGTGTGTTTGTGGTGTGTGTGTGCTGTGTGTGCAGTGTGTGTTTGTGGTGTGTGTGTGTGCAGTGTGTGTGCAGTGTCTTGCAGTGTGTGTTGGCAGTGTGTGTGCAGTGCGTGTGCAGTGTGTGTGCAGTGTCTTGCAGTGTGTGTTGGCAGTGTGTGTGCAGTGTGTGTGCAGTGTGTGTGCAGTGTGTGCAGTGTGTGCAGTGTGTGTTGGCAGTGTGTGTGCAGTGCGTGTGCAGTGTGTGTGCAGTGTGTGTTGGCAGTGTGTGTGCAGTGCGTGTGCAGTGTGTGTTCGCAGAGTAAGAATTGTGTCCTTTTCTTTCTACTGACAGAATTTAGAAATGTGAGGTTTGTTTCTGGTGTTTTTAATTGCCATCACCCGTTGGTACTAAAAGTGAATTCTGAATGTAATCCTTTGGTTTGTAATTGAGGTCAGCCATCATTTTATTCTAAAATGGATAACTTTCTCACGTCTAAAGGTTTGCTGAGTGTGTTTAGCGACAGCAGCAGAACAGTTAGTCTTGTTTGGGTTGATGCTGGAATACCTTAAGAAATCCATTTAAAATCGATTCCTATGAAATGAAAAACACATAAATGCCCTGTAAAGGAATATCTGCATCTTCCATTACCAACATCACATGCAGCAGGTAAATGTTGGATTATGAAATCTGATCACAGAGCAGTAGAGTTTACATTAACATGTGCAATATTCTTAATGTGCATAATATGTGCAGAATTCCATATTACTGGTGTTATTGGTTGTACCGGTTTAATTGCTTTTTATATCGGTTGTTCCACTTCTACTGGTTCCAACACATGAGCCTTGGCTTTTTCAATTGTGTTTTAATGTGTGAATGGAGATGAGTGTTGAGCCAGTCGTGATGAATCCTCCTTCTTCTTTCCTTAAACCCATTTCTCACTGAGTATATGGAAAACATATTTAGGAAAACACATAGGACATGATATCTTTTGACTATTTAACCACAGCACAGTTTGCAGTATGTTTACAGTGTGTGTGTGTGTGTGTGTGTGTGTGTGTGTGTGTGTGTGTGTGCAGTGTGTTTTTCAGTGTGTGTGTGCAGTGTGTTTTTCAGTGTGTGTGTGTGTGTGTGTGTGCAGTGTGTTTTTCAGTGTGTGTGTGTGTGTGTGTGTGTGCAGTATGTTTTTCAGTGTGTGTGTGTGCAGTGTGTTTTTCAGTGTGTGTGTGTGTGTGTGTGTGTGTGTGTGTGTGCAGTGTGTTTTTCAGTGTGTGTGTGTGTGTGTGTGTGTGTGTGTGTGCAGTGTGTTTTTCAGTGTGTGTGTGCAGTGTGTTTTTCAGTGTGTGTGTGTGTGTGTGTGCAGTGTGTTTTTCAGTGTGTGTGTGTGTGTGTGTGTGCAGAGTGTTTTCAGTGTGTGTGTGTGTGTGTGTGTGCATTATGTTTTTCAGTGTGTGTGTGTGTGTGTGTGTGTGTGTGTGTGTGTGCAGTGTGTTTTCAGTATGTGTGTGTGTGTGTGTGTGTGTGTGTGTGTGTGTGCAGTGTGTTTTCAGTGTGTGTGTGTGTGCGTGTGTGTTTTTCAGTGTGTGTGTGTGTGTGTGTGTGTGTGCAGAGTGTGTTCAGTGTGTGTGTGTGTGTGTGTGTGTGCAGTGTGTTTTCAGTGTGTGTGCAGTGTGTGTTGGCAGTGTGTGTGCAGTGCGTGTGCAGTGTGTGTTCGCAGTGTGTGTGCAGTGTGTGTGCAGTGTGTGTTGGCAGTGTGTGTTGGCAGTGTGTGTGCAGTGTGTGTGCAGTGTGTGTTGGCAGTGTGTGTGCAGTGCGTGTGCAGTGTGTGTTGGCAGTGTGTGTTGGCAGTGTGTGTGCAGTGTGTGTGCAGTGTGTGTTGGCAGTGTGTGTGCAGTGCGTGTGCAGTGTGTGTTGGCAGTGTGTGTTGGCAGTGTGTGTGCAGTGTGTGTGCAGTGTGTGTTGGCAGTGTGTGTGCAGTGCGTGTGCCATCACCCGTTGGTACTAAATACAAGTGAATTCTGAATGTAATCCTTTGGTTTGTAATTGAGGTCAGCCATCATTTTATTCTAAAATGGATAACTTTCTCACGTCTAAAGGTTTGCTGAGTGTGTTTAGCGACAGCAGCAGAACAGTTAGTCTTGTGTTTGGGTTGATGCTGGAATACCTTAAGAAATCCATTTAAAATCGATTCCTATGAAATGAAAAACACATAAATGCCCTGTAAAGGAATATCTGCATCTTCCATTACCAACATCACATGCAGCAGGTAAATGTTGTATTATGAAATCTGATCACAGAGCAGTAGAGTTTACATTAACATGTGCAATATTCTTAATGTGCATAATATGTGCAGAATTCCATATTACTGGTGTTATTGGTTGTACCGGTTTAATTGCTTTTTATATCGGTTGTTCCACTTCTACTGGTTCCAACACATGAGCCTTGGCTTTTTCAATTGTGTTTTAATGTGTGAATGGAGATGAGTGTTGAGCCAGTCGTGATGAATCCTCCTTCTTCTTTCCTTAAACCCATTTCTCACTGAGTATATGGAAAACACATAGGACATGATATCTTTTGACTATTTAACCACAGCACAGTTTGCAGTATGTTTACAGTGTGTGTGTGTGTGTGTGTGTGTGTGTGTGTGTGGTGTGTGTGTGTGTTTTTCAGTGTGTGTGTGCAGTGTGTTTTTCAGTGTGTGTGTGTGTGTGTGTGCAGTGTGTTTTTCAGTGTGTGTGTGTGTGTGTGTGTGTGTGCAGTATGTTTTTCAGTGTGTGTGTGTGCAGTGTGTTTTTCAGTGTGTGTGTTGTGTGTGTGTGTGTGTGTGGGTGCAGTGTGTTTTTCAGTGTGTGTGTGTGTGTGTGTGTGTGTGTGTGCAGTGTGTTTTTCAGTGTGTGTGTGCAGTGTGTTTTTCAGTGTGTGTGTGTGTGTGTGCAGTGTGTTTTTCAGTGTGTGTGTGTGTGTGTGTGTGCAGAGTGTTTTCAGTGTGTGTGTGTGTGTGTGTGCATTATGTTTTTCAGTGTGTGTGTGTGTGTGTGTGTGTGTGTGTGTGTGCAGTGTGTTTTCAGTATGTGTGTGTGTGTGTGTGTGTGTGTGTGTGTGTGTGTGCAGTGTGTTTTCAGTGTGTGTGTGTGTGCGTGTGTGTTTTTCAGTGTGTGTGTGTGTGTGTGTGTGTGCAGAGTGTGTTCAGTGTGTGTGTGTGTGTGTGTGTGTGTGCAGTGTGTTTTCAGTGTGTGTGTGTGTGTGTGTGTGTGTGTGTGTTTTTCAGTGTGTGTGTGTGTGTGTGTGTGCAGAGTGTTTTTCAGTGTGTGTGTGTGTGTGTGTGCGTGTGTGTTTTTCAGTGTGTGTGTGTGTGTGTGTGTGTGTGTGCAGAGTGTTTTCAGTGTGTGTGTGTGTGTGCAGAGTGTTTTCAGTGTGTGTGTGTGTGTGTGTGTGCGTGTGTGTTTTTCAGTGTGTGTGTGTGTGTGTGTGTGTGTGCAGTGTGTTTTCAGTATGTGTGTGTGTGTGTGTGTGTGTGTGTGTGTGTGTGTGTGTGCAGTGTGTTTTCAGTGTGTGTGTGTGTGCGTGTGTGTTTTTCAGTGTGTGTGTGTGTGTGTGTGTGTGCAGAGTGTGTTCAGTGTGTGTGTGTGTGTGTGTGTGTGTGTGTGCAGTGTGTTTTCAGTGTGTGTGTGTGTGTGTGTGTGTGTGTGTTTTTCAGTGTGTGTGTGTGTGTGTGTGTGTGCAGAGTGTTTTCAGTGTGTGTGTGTGTGTGTGTGTGTGCGTGTGTGTTTTTCAGTGTGTGTGTGTGTGTGTGTGTGTGTGCAGAGTGTTTTCAGTGTGTGTGTGTGTGCAGAGTGTTTTCAGTGTGTGTGTGTGTGTGTGTGTGTGTGTGCGTGTGTGTTTTTCAGTGTGTGTGTGTGTGTGTGTGTGTGTGCAGAGTGTTTTCAGTGTGTGTGTGCGTGTGTGCAGTGTGTTTTCAGTGTGTGTGTGTGTGTGCGTGTGTGTTTTTCAGTGTGTGTGTGTGTGTGTGTGTGCAGAGTGTTTTCAGTGTGTGTGTGTGTGTGTGTGTGTGTGTGTGCAGAGTGTTTTCAGTGTGTGTGTGTGTGTGTGTGTGCAGTGTGTTTTCAGTGTGTGTGTGTGTGTGTGTGTGCGTGTGTGTTTTTCAGTGTGTGTGTGTGTGTGTGTGTGTGTGCAGAGTGTTTTCAGTGTGTGTGTGTGTGTGTGTGTGCGTGTGTGTTTTTCAGTGTGTGTGTGTGTGTGTGTGTGTGTGTGTGTGTGTGTGTGCAGAGTGTTTTCAGTGTGTGTGTGTGTGCAGAGTGTTTTCAGTGTGTGTGTGTGTGTGTGTGCAGAGTGTTTTCAGTGTGTGTGTGTGTGTGTGTGCGTGTGTGCAGTGTGTTTTCAGTGTGTGTGTGTGCGTGTGTGTTTTTCAGTGTGTGTGTGTGTGTGTGTGTGTGCAGAGTGTTTTCAGTGTGTGTGTGTGCGTGTGTGTTTTTCAGTGTGTGTGTGTGTGTGTGTGTGTGTGCAGAGTGTTTTCAGTGTGTGTGTGTGTGTGTGTGTGTGTGTGTGTGTGCGTGTGTGTTTTTCAGTGTGTGTGTGTGTGTGTGTGCAGAGTGTTTTCAGTGTGTGTGTGTGTGTGTGTGTGTGTGCAGAGTGTTTTCAGTGTGTGTGTGTGTGTGTGTGTGTGTGTGTGTGTGTGGGCAGGACAGCAGGCTGCAGCCTCTTGAGTCTGATCTCCGTCAGTACGATGGATGCTCTGAGGGTTTCAGAGAGAGACGAGTATCAGAAGAGAAATGATCTCCTCTCCTCTGACAGGATCATCTCACACCTGCACCGCTGATACATCTGAGAGAGGGAGAATGCAAAAGACTGGAGAAAAATGCAATAAAAAGTCTCAATATATTGTATGAAGCAGAGTGTGTCCTTATCTTAAAACCCCTTCATGAATTCCTTAAACCCAAGAACTTGTGCTTAGTTCTGATTTTGTTTTGCTTTTACTTCCTTTATACTTTCAAGTGGTATCAGACATAGATGAGAATCTGTGTTATTATCATAGTAATAAATAATGTTCATTACTTGCTCGTGTATTCTAAAACTGTTTTGGTAAATGCATTACGAGATGGCAATTTAACAACAATTAACAAACCTTTTTAATGAGGTTTCTGAGTGGAGGTTTTTCTGCAGATAAACATTGGAGGGCATCAGATATAATATTATTCTCAGGAAGAGTATGTGCATCCTCTTTGTGTCTTCAAATCTACATTATTAGTCTGAAAAAAGACTGTAATCAGTGCTAAGGGTTAAATGTAAGTCAAATTATGGGATTTTTTGGGGGAGAACTTTCTAACATCACATGAGAGCTAACGTGTTGTACTTGCATGTTCACGCTTGCAGGTCTATATTTAGATTGAATTACTCGGCTGTCTATTAAAATGCTTGACATTAATGTTTTTTAATCAAAGATTAAGATTCTATGTAAGGTTTTTATCACTACAATACATCTATTGTCATTACCTGGAGTTTCAGGGCAGTGTTAGCATCCCATAGTCTAAGAGCGGAGCGTACCAGGGGCATAAATTATAAAGTAATTGGAACGCTGCAAAATGTGAAATGATTCAGAGGGAAATTTCTGAGGTGATTACACTCAACGAGTTCAAAGCACTTACCTCAGGACCATTAAAACAGCCATTACCGCCGCAAGACACCTTAAGGTGCTGTGAGAGAGAGAGAGTGTGTGTGTGTGTGTGTGTGTGTGTGTATGTGTGTGTGTGTGTGTGTGTGTGTGTGTTTAAAGATGTATAAAATGACTCTGCTTGTTAGCTTCCCCAAGCGGCTGTGAGTGCATTTTTAAAGACTTTTGTTGGCAGTTTCTGTGAGCAGCTCGACTATAAAACAGAGACAATGAGGTCAAACGAGGAGAACATATAAATATCTGAGAAATGGGAACAAACGTTAATTAGTTAAGTTCAGGATCAGGGCCTCCCCTCACCTCTGACCCCCTGCTGAGCCGCTCAGACCGGTCACACATCCTCTTTGTCTCTGACTCCATGACCCATCATCCATTAATCCATTCCCCTTCCTACCTCCTTTTTACCTTCATCCCTCCCTGTTGGGAAAATGCTGAATGTCCTCTTCCAATATCAGAGTATACTTTACTATATCAGTGATGGCTCATACTGACGGGGGAACAACACATACATTGAACCAAATGCTCATCATCCTGTTCCCTCAGTTTGTGTTTATAACAACAATAACGTTGGTGTGTGTGTGTGTGTGTGGTGTGTGTGCATGTGTGTGTGTGTGTGTGTGTGTGTGTGTGTGTGTGTGTGTGTGTGTGTGTACAGACCTTCACTCAGGCCTCGCTGCTGAACACACTAATAGTTTTGTTTTTGAATGTTCAAGCATGATTGCCTTTTGAAATGATGAATAATGTGCTCAGGCTACAACATGAAGAGATGTGTTTGTGCACACACACACACACACACACACACACACACACACACACACACACACACCACACACTGTCAGGGTGATACTCAATTACTCGTCCATTATCTTTTATTCTTTGTTTAATCATGTCGACTCGTTGTTTTTTTAGAGGAACAGACAGCAACAATAACACAACACTGATATTAATGACAGAACACAATAAATACATTAGGTTCAAGGACTGGCATTAACAAACATCATTTATTTACATGTTCACCCTCGGAGAAAGAGTCTTTCAGCTGCTTATGATTCTGTAAGATGCACAAACAAAACTCTTCTGTCAACCTTGGGTTTATATTTTTCTTATAAGCAAACTATTTCCAAGGTCAATCATCATTTTCATATTAATTTATAACAACAGTAACATTTTATTTACATTGTTATATGTCATTGGAGCATTGTTTCTTCACAAAGAAGTTAACGATATAGTGACATCACTACGGAACACTCCTATTGGCTAGCGCTCCAACACATATACGTGATGTACGGCTAAGGGGCGGGACATCCCTAAGCGGTTTACCAATCAGAGCAGACTGGGCTCTGGTTTCAGACAGAGGGTGAAAAGACACATTGCTTGTAGTTTAAAATTGTGGACATTTTATTGCAAACTAAATATGACTTCATTCTAGTTAGATAGCACGTAGAGCAGAGTATTCACTAACATATTGTTCTGTGTGTTCTTGGTCCATTCCTTTAGAAATAACATTATATTAAAATAACTTCTCAATTTTCTGGATTTTGAAGTTAACTTTCTCTGCATAACTGAAGAAGAAGAAATCGATTATTATAAAAACATTTCTGTATTCATTTTTTTTTATATGATTGTTGAATTCTTCTACTTAACAAAACAAACTAATATAAAGTGAAGAAATAGTTCTAAATTAAATTCTATATTTAGAATATAACAGGTGAATCTAAGTGATATTTGCATTTATAGGGTTTGCTCGACACCTGCTTCTAACAGACCACTTACTCGCCTTCTTTTGTTTTTATTTGCGTATGATGGAAAAATTAGTTCCTGCCCGTCAAATCCCAACTGCTGTCACAACCAATGAAGGAGTCCATTTGTTTCTGCGGACCCCCACACACACACATTTACACACACACACACATTTACACACACACACACACATTTACAAACACACACACACACACACACCTGGACACAGGGCATTGGGGGGGGGGGGGAATCAATAGAGATTGGACACAGTCCAGTTCCTGCTACAATCTGCTTTTATACAGAAATGCATGCTGGGAGAACAAATCTATGGAGGTCTCAACTCCCGCATTTTAATAATGTGGGAGTTACAGGAATCTGCAGGAATGTTTCCATAAAACTCTGAAATAACTCAGCATTTCATCACTTCCTGTCCCCTGGTCTGGAGGTCAATGGTTTCTGAATGTGTTTTTGTTTGTTATCCTGAAATAAGGTCTATGGTTATCACAAGCTGAAGAGATTTTAATGGTTGGTTCTACGAGATAGATAGCTTAGCGGCGGTGACGTGAAGTCATGTGACCGTGCTGTAGTTCCTTTCTAGCCCAACATTAGCCACCTTTAGCTTAGCGGCGGTGACGTGAAGTCATGTGACCGTGCTGTAGTTCCTTTATAGCCCAACATTAGCCTCCTTTAGCTTAGCGGTGGTGACGTGAAGTCATGTGACCGTGCTGTAGTTCCTTTATAGCCCAACATTAGCCGCCTTTAGCTAGCGGTGGTGACGTGAAGTCATGTGACCGTGCTGTTGTTCCTTTATAGCCCAACATTAGCCTCCTTAGCTTAGCGGTGGTGACGTGAAGTCATGTGACCGTGCTGTAGTTCCTTTATAGCCCAACATTAGCCGCCTTTAGCTTAGCGGTGGTGACGTGAAGTCATGTGACCGTGCTGTAGTTCCTTTATAGCCCAACATTAGCCTCCTTTAGCTTAGCGGTGGTGACGTGAAGTCATGTGACCGTGCTGTAGTTCCTTTATAGCCCAACATTAGCCGCCTTTAGCTTAGCGGTGGTGACGTGAAGTCATGTGACCGTGCTGTAGTTACTTTATAGCCCAACATTAGCCTCCTTTAGCTTAGCGGCGGTGACGTTAACTCATGTGACCGTGCTGTAGTTCCTTTATAGCCCAACATTAGCCTCCTTTAGCTTAGCGGTGGTGACGTGAAGTCATGTGACCGTGCTGTAGTTCCTTTATAGCCCAACATTAGCCACCTTTAGCTTAGCGGCGGTGACGTGAAGTCATGTGACCGTGCTGTAGGTCCTTTATAGCCCAACATTAGCCTCCTTTAGCTTAGCGGTGGTGACGTGAAGTCATGTGACCGTGCTGTAGTTCCTTTATAGCCCAACATTAGCCTCCTTTAGCTTAGCGGTGGTGACGTGAAGTCATGTGACCGTGCTGTAGTTCCTTTGTAGCCCAACATTAAATTAGTTGCTTGAACAATAAACCAACATTTTAAAGTTGTATTACTGACTCCCTGTCACGAACTTGGAAACACAAGTTACAAGACTCAAATGCACGACCCGGGAGACAAAGGTAAAGTATGAGAAAAGTACTTTATTCCAAAAATAGGATGTACAAATAAGGATCGACGCTCTTGACGAGGTGAAAAAGGTTTCAAAAAAGGCACAAAAGAAAATCGCTCACAAAGTGAGGAACAAAACTTACAAAATACTTCAGGAGCATAAATTAGGCTTGAGTCATAATAACTAGTCGCTGGTATGATGACTACTGGCATGGAGACAGGACAAGACGAACTGACACAAGACAAAGGGAGACTGGGGAATTTAAACAAGAGGTAACTGGGCACAGGTGGAAACAATCAGGGGCGGGGCTAGCGCTGATGAGAGCGGGAGACACACACAAGGATAGGGGCTGCATCTCACTTCGGTTAAATGAAATCCTTGCGTCCCTCACTTGCGTCATTTCCCTGCATTTAGTCCCTCCACCAGGGAAGCATGGAGAGACGCAAGGAAACCACGAGAAGCAGGGAAATGAGTTTTAAGAGCAATGGGACGTTGTTTCCTCCGGAGCGCCACGTGAAGCGACGTCCGTTTGTGATGACGCCGCACACCTGATTGTCTGACAGCAGGCAGATCAGTGCATGTGCTGCATCGTCCAATCAGTGAGCGATACACAGTAAGGGGGCGGGGCGAGTGTCTGAGGATTTCACCTGAGGATGGTCTGGTAGTACCTCGATTATCGCTCCTCGCTCCTCGATCCTCGGTCCTCCGGCAAAAATAAGGCCACTGGGACGCTACTCAAGATGGCGCAGACAAATCAACATCCGGTGATACCGAGACCGAGGAGCGAGGAGGACCGAAGTGAGATGCACCCAGGGAGTCAAGGAACCTGGAATGAAACATAACAGGTGAGTGTCAAAATAAAACAGGAAATGGGAGACAAGACACAAAATGACTAAACAAAAACATGAAACATGACTACACTCAACATATTTGACGGGACACGACACTCCCAGTATTTGAATATCTTCCCTCTGCTCTCAGATACAGTCAGATTCAGCTCTGTGGTAAATAAACGGATTATTATGCACTTTCATGGAAAAGGAGGAAGTGAAGAAGCATTTTATCAGAGAGGAAATGAACAGATACCCGACATGTTGAAGGTCAAATGGTTTTATTATCTTCTATATGATGAAATGAAATGTAAGATGTCATAATGCAGAAGCCTGTTTAGAAAGGAGTTCTTTAAATTACACATCAGTGAAACTGCACAGCGTGGCGTTTAATGTTAAACTGATTAATCAGAGCTGCATAAGCACCGTCTGCCATCTGGAGAAAACCTGCAGGAGAGGGTAGGGAAAAGGGAGGCGATGAAACACACACACACACACACACACACACACACACACACACACACACACACTTTAGCCCAAAGAAAAGCACATGACAAAGCAGAATTACTTCATTAAGACGGTGATTTATAGCCTCGTAGCAGCTTCTGTTGGACATCAGCTCAGCAAGTCTAGCTTTCTCTCTACTGTCATTTATTATATCTGTTATATAACATATACCCTTTATAGTTATAACTGTTATTATTTCTTACATTTTAAAGTTTTTTTGTGTATTCCTGTTTCAAACCTGTGTGCTGCACTGTGTTTGTGGTTTATGTTTTTTCAGCTTAAAAGTTGTTGAAAAAAATAACAATAGATTTCTAATTTCTGAGTTGCAGACAGTTCCTGAGCATTTTGGGGCCTTAATCAAAATCGGTCACTGACTTTGTATACTGCAGGGTAGCTTGAGGATTTACTCCAGGTGGAACTAAAGTCTGATTTAACACTTGATTATATTTCACATCATTCATCCACATCTGTGAAGTAACTGAAAGGATTACATACATTTAGTGGTGTAAAAGTACACCATGTACCTCTGAACTGTAGTGGGGCAGAAGTACACAGTAGCATAACATTGAAATACTTAAGTACAAGTACCTCAAAGTTGTACTTAAGTACAGTACTTGAGTAAATGTTCTTAGTTACTTCCCACCTCTGAAAACAAGATTTTGGTCGAATGCAACAAGCAAACACCTTAAATCCAGATGAACTGTGAACTCCTGGCTGTTTCCTGAGGTTTCTGTGAACTCTGAGGTTTCTGTGAACTCTGAGGTTTCTGAAGTGAACTCTGAGGTTTCTGTGAACTCTGAGGTTTCTGAAGTGAACTCTGAGGTTTCTGTGAACTCTGAGGTTTCTGAAGTGAACTCTGAGGTTTCTGTGAACTCTGAGGTTTCTGAAGTGAACTCTGAGGTTTCTGAAGTGAACTCTGAGGTTTCTGTGAACTCTGTGGTTTCTGAAGTGAACTCTGAGGTTTCTGTGAACTCTGTGGTTTCTGAGGTGAACTCTGAGGTTTCTGAAGTGAACTCTGAGGTTTCTGAAGTGAACTCTGTGGTTTCTGAAGTGAACTCTGAGGTTTCTGAAGTGAACTCTGTGGTTTCTGAAGTGAACTCTGAGGTTTCTGAAGTGAACTCTGAGGTTTCTGAAGTGAACTCTGTGGTTTCTGAAGTGAACTCTGTGGTTTCTGAAGTGAACTCTGAGGTTTCTGTGAACTCTGAGGTTTCTGAAGTGAACTCTGTGGTTTCTGTGAACTCTGTGGTTTCTGAAGTGAACTCTGTGGTTTCTGTGAACTCTGTGGTTTCTGAGGTGAACTCTGTGGTTTCTGAGGTGAACTCTGTGGTTTCTGAGGTGAACTCTGTGGTTTCTGAAGTGAACTCTGAGGTTTCTGAAGTGAACTCTGAGGTTTCTGTGAACTCTGTGGTTTCTGAAGTGAACTCTGAGGTTTCTGAAGTGAACTCTGAGGTTTCTGTGAACTCTGAGGTTTCTGAAGTGAACTCTGAGGTTTCTGAAGGGAACTCTGAGGTTTCTGTGAACTCTGTGGTTTCTGAAGTGAACTCTGAGGTTTCTGTGAACTCTGTTGTTTCTGAGGTGAACTCTGAGGTTTCTGTGAACTCTGAGGTTTCTGAAGTGAACTCTGAGGTTTCTGAAGGGAACTCTGAGGTTTCTGTGAACTCTGAGGTTTCTGAGGTGAACTCTGAGGTTTCTGAAGTGAACTCTGAGGTTTCTGTGAACTCTGAGGTTTCTGAAGTGAACTCTGAGGTTTCTGTGAACTCTGTGGTTTCTGAAGTGAACTCTGAGGTTTCTGTGAACTCTGAGGTTTCTGAAGTGAACTCTGAGGTTTCTGAGGTGAACTCTGTGGTTTCTGAAGTGAACTCTGTGGTTTCTGAAGTGAACTCTGAGGTTTCTGAAGTGAACTCTGAGGTTTCTGAAGTGAACTCTGTGGTTTCTGAAGTGAACTCTGAGGTTTCTGAAGTGAACTCTGAGGTTTCTGAAGTGAACTCTGAGGTTTCTGAAGTGAACTCTGTGGTTTCTGAGGTGAACTCTGTGGTTTCTAAAGTGAACTCTGTGGTTTCTAAAGTGAACTCTGTGGTTTCTGAAGTGAACTCTGAGGTTTCTGAGGTGAACTCTGTGGTTTCTGAAGTGAACTCTGTGGTTTCTGAAGTGAACTCTGAGGTTTCTGAGGTGAACTCTGAGGTTTCTGAGGTGAACTCTGTGGTTTCTGAGGTGAACTCTGTGGTTTCTGAAGTGAACTCTGAGGTTTCTGAAGTGAACTCTGAGGTTTCTGAAGTGAACTCTGTGGTTTCTGAGGTGAACTCTGTGGTGTTTTTCCTCCGCAGTTTGAAGCAGGAAGTGGACCTCAGGTTCCTCTGTCACACATTCACCTTCTGACGGAGAGGATCCTGAGAGGAAGCACTTCCTGAAGACATCTAATTGCTAATCTATAATCCTTTTAATACGCTTCTGCCTCTTTCCGATTGATCCTCTTCCAGCGGAACAGCAGCACCGGGGGCTGCATTAATCCTGTTATTGAGAGTCAGGCTCTAGAAATCCAAATAGCTCTTTTACCCCCGTCACCCACCCCCATCCTCCCCTGTTATTGTCTGTCATTGATAACCTCATCAAAAAGAAACAAAAAGGATGTAAGACAACAACGCTTTGTTTACGACAGAAAGGATGTTCCATCCTTATTGGATGTAATGTGCTCAGTGACTGTGTGATACATTATTTAGTTGATGGATTAGATTAAATTAGATGTTCTTTATTGGTCTAGTTTCACAATTCTGAGAAATTAAACTAATAGTTCATTTTTTTCCCTGAGAATTATACTTTTTCAATTATTTTTTTCTGAGAATCTCAGAATTCAGATTTTTTTTTTGGTTGAAAATATCAAAAATCTTTTTAATTTTTGGGGAATTCTGAATTTCTTTCTGAGGTTTCTTATTTCTCGGGAAATCTTATAATTGTTATCGGAATACTGAATTGTACTGAAAAAAATTACTGCATAAAAAATATTTGAATTCTGAGTTTTTTCGACACAGTCCCATTGTTTAAATCGAACAAAAAGTGAAGTGTAAAAAAAAAAAGTGGCCATTGTATAGGGAGTTACGTGCCAGACTTATTGCTTCAAATTATTGTTTCCATGTTTCATTGTTAACATATGAGTGAAATCAAAAAAAGTGTTTGTTCTAAAAGGTGCCAATTTGACTTCCAATGATCCATTTTGACTTCCAATAATTTCCATATTTAAATGCCATTTTGGCTTTCTATCTGCAGTCAGAGTTATATTGTGAGTGCATCATCAATTATCTTCTTTATGACCTTAGCGGTTAATAAACTTAGGTAACACTTTATATTAAGGTACACTTATTCACCATCAACTAGTTGTTAATTAACATGTTAGTCAAACTACTAGCTTATTTGTTACGAACAAGACTTCACTTTAAAATAGGGAGTTCTGAGTTTGAAATACCACATTTTTAGTTATTTTGACACAATTAACACCTATAGTTTCATGTCTTGATACATAAGAATAGACCATAGGTGTTATTATGGGAGAGTTACTATTCTTGTGGTACTACTGCCTCATTAGGCCCATATTGAGCAGAGCATATTAAGACCAAAACTCATGTACAACAACTTCCTTACTTGCAATAAATCAGCACTAATTAGAGGGTTATTGAGGAAAAACTCTCCACTAATGGCCTATTACTTGTAGAATATAGTCATGTAGAATAAGGCGTTAATAAGTGTTTTATAATGACTAATAAAGAGCCAATATACTGCTAATATGCATGTTAATTAACAACTAGTTGATGGTGAATTTGTGTACCTTAATATAAAGTGTTACCTAAACTTATTTTTAACTTAATGTTGTCTCACTACAACAGTGGAGGAATTGCATTTCTTCTCATGTATCTCCATGTTTATAATCCCTCCTATCACCAAACACCAAGCCTCGCCCTGAGTTCAGATTGACGAGAGGAGAAAGTGACCGTCTGCTTCCCATTAACCTCCGTCCACAGAGTCCAGAACGCAGATGTCTTTTCCTCTTCTCCTCGTATCCCTGGCGCCAATACTTTGTGATTCCTAAAGCCTATAATTATAAACTTTTTGGTTATCTTAAAGCAGGGGTGTCAAACTCAAGGCCCTCGACTTCACTTCATGTGGCCCCACAAGAGCTCTGAAAGAATATAATATGTTTATTATACGGTTTCATGCCGCTTTTCAGAAGCACGTTGTCCATAAACTACATGTCCCATGCATCTCATTTTGTGACGTGCTCACTGTAGAGACTTGCAATTATTTGCCCTAGACTTCTGCTTTCAGACGTAGTTAATTATGAAGTTATTACCCTGGCAATAATGTAATATAATACATTATTTTTCCCACAGAGCGGACATTTGCCTTTGTTTCAGCAAGAAAAGAGACATCTTAATATTACAAATTAAAAAGAAAGTTACACAATTTACAAAAAACACATCCTGTAACAGTTCTGAGGATTTAGCAGCCAGGTATATATTGCACAGTTATTAACAGCATATATATATATTGCACAAACTGAAAAAAACAGGGAACAAGATTTACTTTGGAAAACCTAGGTAACAAATTGCACTCAGAAAACCTAAGTAAATTTAACAACGTATATTTCAAGTAGCTTCTACTTACAGTTAAGAAGTGTTTGTTACTAAAGGCAATCAAGTAAACTTGACTGTAAAATTTCAGTTTCTGTAAGTACATTTTACTTTCTATATTGCATAGTAGATTTTACTTAAGATTATATTTGCTTCTTATTACAAATCTCCAGTTACAACTATTTGGCTTTTCAGGTTGTTTTTACTTGCTATTTTTACCTTTTATTTAATAAATGTGTAGGTAATATTTAAATATAATTATTACGTATCATCAAATGCAATTCTTATTCAATAAAACAGTTTTACAGTAAGGCTACTACAAAACATGAAACCGTTATTAACAGCATATATTGCACTTATTGCACAACAAGGGGTGTTATAGTCTGTGTTGTTGTGTGTCCATGCTTTAACCTGTTAAGCTTTTTTTTCACGAAACTGTGTTTTTACATTTAACAACCTATTAATGTGTCATACCCACCACGGGTTTTGGGCATTCTGGGTACGCATCACTCATTCACCAAGGGGTAATGTTTAGCTGGAGTTTAGGAACTTCCTCTCGATTCTATTGGCCCTAACGGTTAAAAAGAGATGTCAATCATCAAAATCTACCGATGGGATCCAGAGATATGGAAAATGCACCCAAATGACCCCAGAAGTGGGTTTATTTTTCTAAATCTCTCTAAAAAGGTCATATTTCACTTGTTTTGCATCAATCTTGATACAGGGTACTTATTATATGTTATAGTTTGGAAAACAAACATAATGCAGGCTGTTATTCCATCATAATGTAATTGACCCTGTAGTGTTGTTATAAGGGAACATGATGTAATTGACCCTGCAGTGTTGTTATAAGGGAACATGATGTAATGTACCCTGCAGTGTTGTTATAAGGGAACATGATGTAATTGACCCTGTAGTGTTGTTATAAGGGAACATGATGTAATGTACCCTGCAGTGTTGCTATAAGGGAACATGATGTAATGTACCCTGCAGTGTTGTTATAAGGGAACATGATGTAATGTACCCTGCAGTGTTGCTATAAGGGAACATGATGTAATTGACCCTGCACTGTTGTTATAAGGGAACATGATGTAATGTACCCTGCAGTGTTGTTATAAGGGAACATGATGTAATGTACCCTGCAGTGTTGCTATAAGGGAACATGATGTAATTGACCCTGTAGTGTTGTTATAAGGGAACATGATGTCTGGGAGGCCGAAAAGTGACCCTTTTTAAAATCAAAATCACTTAGTTATTTATCTACAAGAATGCTTTACGGTCACACATTTTATGGCTCTTTGTTCTGATGAAAAACTGTCAGAAGCAAAGATTGATCCGGTAGTTAATCTGAGATTCACGGCTGTCTTCATTCCTCACAGTTTGGAGTCTGGACTTGGGGATATTAAACATAATACATGTCTCTGTGAGTTGCTTGAATATTCATTTGTACAGTGAAGCCCTGATGGCTGATAGGACTGAGGTATTAAGTACCTATTCTATTTTGACATTATCATCATTTAACATACCATATGGCGACTGTATAACGGGGGTTAACACATCTTCTCAAACTTGATCAAACTTATAACCTGCTCCGTGTCCCGATCAGTGACTCGGAGATAAAGGTTACCCTCATATTTAATCAAGATCATTTCCCCCGGGACGCTTTAAGTGCCTCTCAATGGCTGTTTGTTATCCTTATTAAAAGTTCAATAACTCCACGGAAAACAATTTAATTAATACTGATTGTGTCTGAAAAGAGCAACGCCTCAGGGCCCAGAAACCGTCTGAGGAAACATGAGCATTTTAATCTGAAGGACTTAATTACCTGCAGAGGAACGCCCCTCCCCCGAAGGCTTTATCTCTCTGACCTTCCTCTTTATTTCACTTCATGACATAACGGCTCTGAATTACGTCTCCTAATAAACTTTACTCCTGAAGTATGATCCATTAAGACTTCAATCAAATCTACACCGTCCACAATCCTACAGTCCAAACTAAAGTATGATCCATTAAGACTTCAATCAAATCTACACCGTCCACAATCCTACAGTCCAAACGAAACATGGAGACGAAGCGTTCAGTTTCTGCCACATTTCAGGAACAAACTCCCAAACATCGTTTAAATCAAGAGCTTTTTGAACATTAAAGCATGTCAACACGTCAAAGTAGAACACATCAGCAGGAGAGGACTCTTTAAAGTAGAGACACTACATACTGATATACACCTGAACATCAGCAGGAGAGGACTCTTTAAAGTAGAGACACTACATACTGATATACACCTGAACATCAGCAGGAGAGGACTCTTTAAAGTAGAGACACTACATGATATACACCTGAACATCAGCAGGAGAGGACTCTTTAAAGTAGAGACACTACATACTGATATACACCTGAACATCAGCAGGAGATGACTCTTTAAAGTAGAGACACTACATACTGATATACACCTGAACATCAGCAGGAGAGGACTCTTTAAAGTAGAGACACTACATACTGATATACACCTGAACATCAGCAGGAGAGGACTCTTTAAAGTAGAGACACTACATACTGATATACACCTGAACATCAGCAGGATGACTCTTTAAAGTAGAGACACTACATACTGATACACCTGAACATCAGCAGGAGAGGACTCTTTAAAGTAGAGACACTACATACTGATATACACCTGCACATCAGCAGGAGAGGACTCTTTAAAGTAGAGACACTACATACTGATATACACCTGAACATCAGCAGGAGAGGACTCTTTAAAGTAGAGACACTACATACTGATATACACCTGAACATCAGCAGGAGAGGACTCTTTAAAGTAGAGACACTACATACTGATATACACCTGAACATCAGCAGGAGATGACTCTTTAAAGTAGAGACACTACATACTGATATACACCTGAACATCAGCAGGAGAGGACTCTTTAAAGTAGAGACACTACATACTGATATACACCTGAACATCAGCAGGAGAGGACTCTTTAAAGTAGAGACACTACATACTGATATACACCTGAACATCAGCAGGAGATGACTCTTTAAAGTAGAGACACTACATACTGATACACACCTGAACATCAGCAGGAGAGGACTCTTTAAAGTAGAGACACTACATACTGATATACACCTGCACATCAGCAGGAGAGGACTCTTTAAAGTAGAGACACTACATACTGATATACACCTGAACATCAGCAGGAGAGGACTCTTTAAAGTAGAGACACTACATACTGATATACACCTGAACATCAGCAGGAGAGGACTCTTTAAAGTAGAGACACTACATACTGATATACACCTGAACATCAGCAGGAGATGACTCTTTAAAGTAGAGACACTACATACTGATATACACCTGAACATCAGCAGGAGAGGACTCTTTAAAGTAGAGACACTACATACTGATATACACCTGAACATCAGCAGGAGAGGACTCTTTAAAGTAGAGACACTACATACTGATATACACCTGAACATCAGCAGGAGATGACTCTTTAAAGTAGAGACACTACATACTGATACACACCTGAACATCAGCAGGAGAGGACTCTTTAAAGTAGAGACACTACATACTGATATACACCTGAACATCAGCAGGAGAGGACTCTTTAAAGTAGACACTACATACTGATATACACCTGAACATCAGCAGGAGAGGACTCTTTAAAGTAGAGACACTACATACTGATACACCTGAACATCAGCAGGAGAGGACTCTTTAAAGTAGAGACACTACATACTGATATACACCTGAACATCAGCAGGAGAGGACTCTTTAAAGTAGAGACACTACATACTGATATACACCTGAACATCAGCAGGAGAGGACTCTTTAAAGTAGAGACACTACATACTGATATACACCTGAACATCAGCAGGAGAGGACTCTTTAACGTAGAGACACTACATACTGATATACACCTGAACATCAGCAGGAGAGGACTCTTTAAAGTAGAGACACTACATACTAATATACACCTGAACATCAGCAGGAGAGGACTCTTTAAAGTAGAGACACTACATACTGATATACACCTGAACATCAGCAGGATAGGACTCTTTAAAGTAGAGACACTACATACTGATATACACCTGAACATCAGCAGGTGAGGACTCTTTAAAGTAGAGACACTACATACTAATATACACCTGAACATCAGCAGGAGAGGACTCTTTAAAGTAGAGACACTACATACTGATATACACCTGAACATCAGCAGGAGAGGACTCTTTAAAGTAGAGACACTACACACTGATATACACCTGAACATCAGCAGGAGAGGACTCTTTAAAGTAGAGACACTACATACTGATATACACCTGAACATCAGCAGGAGATGACTCTTTAAAGTAGAGACACTACATACTGATACACACCTGAACATCAGCAGGAGAGGACTCTTTAAAGTAGAGACACTACATACTGATATACACCTGAACATCAGCAGGAGAGGACTCTTTAAAGTAGAGACACTACATACTGATATACACCTGAACATCAGCAGGAGAGGACTCTTTAAAGTAGAGACACTACATACTGATATACACCTGAACATCAGCAGGAGAGGACTCTTTAAAGTAGAGACACTACATACTGATATACACCTGACATCACAGGAGATGACTCTTTAAAGTAGAGACACTACTACTGATATACACCTGAACATCAGCAGGAGAGGACTCTTTAAGTAGAGACACTACTACTGATATACACCTGAACATCAGCAGGAGAGGACTCTTAAAGTAGAGACCTACATACTGATATACACCTGAACAAAAAGTCTTCTCCAGGATGAAACTCAGAGATAATCAACGTCTCAGATAACCCAACAGTTTCTTGCACCGACATTTAAAAACATTTCCGTTTCCGGAGTTTTTTCAGTAAATTATTTGTCATTACTAAATGTTCCTGTCTTACACTTTTTTAAAATGCCAGGAAGCAGCAGCAGCAGCAGATCACCTTCAGTTTTAAATCTGCCCTTTGGGAATGTCGTGCACATTTTCCTGCGTCATCTAACCGTCAGTCAGAAACTAAAGTGTTCTGTTAAAAAAAAAAGAAAAAGGTAGACGAGCTCCTGCTGGGAACAAATATATAACATTATGAATAAAACAGATGCAGAAACAGAGGATTTCTGCAGAACTGAGGCCTTCAGGGACCTCTATCAAACAGTTCCCAAGTACCTTTTCACCCACAAAGACCAGGAAGGGATGGAAAAATAAATGAGAAATTTGAGTTCTTATTGCATTAATATTTGTGTAATTATATCAGGTTTAGTTAAGTGGATTTTAATGAATCTCCTGGACTCAGCGTTACCTTTTGGCTGTTTCTCTTCCTGCACTTTATCAGAAACTAAACCAGCCTGAAGAACAAACATTTTTAATGAATTTAATATTGTGTCTAACCCAAAATAAACCCTTCTCTCCCATGAACAATTCAACACGGATCAGGCGAGCCAAGGCAGGAAGTGACCGGCAACACTTTGGAGAAAAGTTGTGAAATTGTGAAGATTCACAAGTGATTAATAAGAAAATTATTTTATGGCAATTAAAATGATTAAAGCTGCAGGGCTTTTTGCGGTCAGTGTGAAAAGCTGAAGAAGGCAACAAAGCTGAGAAGCAAATTGCATTAGTACGTTGAGGAGAACTGTATTAAAATGCAAATGTACAGCTGTTAATAGTTCTTCAAAAACCAATAATCCCCCACAGTCAGTCATGTGTCAAAATGGTTAATGGAAAAATATCCCAGAGGCATCCGAGGTCCTTCCATCCCGCTTCTGATTATAGCCGAAATTCTGTTTTTGGGGAGAGCGGGGGGTCAGCGTGGCTTAATGTGGGCAGCGTCCCAAACCCATTTTTCTGATGAATATCTCCTCTTCCTCTTCCTCTCAGGGGAGGAAGAGGAGGATCTGATCTGCAGATATTCATCAGACAACCTGTGCTGGACAATCTGGCTTTTATATAACGCTGTAGCTGAATACAGAGGATATATGTGGGCCGACCTGGAAGGTAATATATATATAATCTGTGTCCAGAGGTGGGAAGTAACTATGTGCTTTTACTCAAGTACTGCACTTAAGTACAATATTGAGGTACTTCTAATATAAGATAAGTACTTTATTGATCCCAATTTACGAAATGTTTGCGTTGCAGCAGCATAAAAAGACATGGCATTGTATAATAAAAATTAAAAGACTAGAAATAAACAATCCAAAATGTAAGCATCTCAACAGAAATAAAATAGCATTAAAAAAGTAGAAAATATACATGTTGAATTAAAAATGTACAGTAACAAAATATAAAGCAGGATATTATATACACATATATTCTACTTCTACTCTCCAGAAGTGAATGGTGTACTTTAATCCACTACCTGATTTAATACCTTTAGATCAGGGGTGTCCAAACTACGGTCCGGGGGCCAAATGCGGCCCGCGGACCATTTTGAATCGGCCCTAAGCAAATTCAAAAAGTATAATGGAGTACGGCCCACAAATGAAACTTGTGCTTGTCTTATATTGTACTTCTTGACTATAAATGTAAACAGATATTACACAGTAGTATTCATGTGTTAATAAGACCACTTTTCAAATACATTCAGTCAATTCAAGTCAAACATTTTCTAATATATCTTAGTTGATAAGAAAAAGGCCCAATGACTTATTTTCATAACAAGCTTGAAATACACCCTTCCTATTTCTCCTTATTATAATCAATCTGAGGCTTCTGTTTTAAGGGAAGATCTGCCAACACTCACGAGCATCAGGCTTCTGTTTTAAGGGAAGATCTGCCAACACTCATGAGCATCAGGCTTCTGTTTTAAGGGAAGATCTGCCAACACTCACGAGCATCAGGCTTCTGTTTTAAGGGAAGATCTGCTAACACTCACGAGCATCAGGCTTCTGTTTTAAGGGAAGATCTGCCAACACTCACGAGCATCAGGCTTCTGTTTTAAGGGAAGATCTGCTAACACTCACGAGCATCAGGCTTCTGTTTTAAGGGAAGAGCTGCCAACACTCACAAGCATCAGGCTTCTGTTTTAAGGGAAGATCTGCTAACACTCACGAGCATCAGGCTTCTGTTTTAAGGGAAGATCTGCCAACACTCACGAGCATCAGGCTTCTGTTTTAAGGGAAGAGCTGCCAACACTCACGAGCATCAGGCTTCTGTTTTAAGGGAAGATCTGCCAACACTCACGAGCATCAGGCTTCTGTTTTAAGGGAAGATCTGCCAGCACTCACGAGCATCAGGCTTCTGTTTTAAGGGAAGATCTGCCAACACTCACGAGCATCAGGCTTCTGTTTTAAGGGAAGAGCTGCCAACACTCACGAGCATCAGGCTTCTGTTTTAAGGGAAGATCTGCCAACACTCACGAGCATCAGGCTTCTGTTTTAAGGGAAGAGCTGCCAACACTCACGAGCATCAGGCTTCTGTTTTAAGGGAAGATCTGCCAACACTCACGAGCATCAGGCTTCTGTTTTAAGGAAGATCTGCCAACACTCACGAGCATCAGGCTTCTGTTTTAAGGGAAGATCTGCCAGCACTCACGAGCATCAGGCTTCTGTTTTAAGGGAAGATCTGCCAACACTCACGAGCATCAGGCTTCTGTTTTAAGGGAAGAGCTGCCAACACTCACGAGCATCAGGCTTCTGTTTTAAGGGAAGATCTGCCAACACTCACGAGCATCAGGCTTCTGTTTTAAGGGAAGAGCTGCCAACACTCACGAGCATCAGGCTTCTGTTTTAAGGGAAGATCTGCCAACACTCACGAGCATCAGGCTTCTGTTTTAAGGGAAGATCTGCCAACACTCACGAGCATCAGGCTTCTGTTTTAAGGGAAGAGCTGCCAACACTCACGAGCATCAGGCTTCTGTTTTAAGGGAAGAGCTGCCAACACTCACGAGCATCAGACTTCTGTTTTAAGGGAAGAGCTGCCAACACTCACGAGCATCAGGCTTCTGTTTTAAGGGAAGAGCTGCCAACACTCACGAGCATCAGGCTTCTGTTTTAAGGGAAGATCTGCCAACACTCACGAGCATCAGGCTTCTGTTTTAAGGGAAGATCTGCCAACACTCACAAGCATCAGGCTTCTGTTTTAAGGGAAGAGCTGCCAACACTCACGAGCATCAGGCTTCTGTTTTAAGGGAAGATCTGCTAACACTCACGAGCATCAGGCTTCTGTTTTAAGGGAAGAGCTGCCAACACTCACGAGCATCAGGCTTCTGTTTTAAGGGAAGAGCTGCCAACACTCACGAGCATCAGGCTTCTGTTTTAAGGGAAGATCTGCCAACACTCACGAGCATCAGGCTTCTGTTTTAAGGGAAGATCTGCTAACACTCACGAGCATCAGGCTTCTGTTTTAAGGGAAGATCTGCCAACACTCACGAGCATCAGGCTTCTGTTTTAAGGGAAGAGCTGCCAACACTCACGAGCATCAGGCTTCTGTTTTAAGGGAAGAGCTGCCAACACTCACGAGCATCATTTACTACATTTGATTTATTTTGCTAACTTAATACTGAACTTATGAGGCAGTATACGTCTAGAGTGGCCCAGCCCTTCGTATATTTTTCTGTATGTGGCCCTCTTATGTGAATACTTTACAGATGTGGATGAATGATGTGAAATATAATCAAGTCTTAAATCAGACTTTAGTTCCACCTGGAGTAAATCCACAAGCTTCCCTGCAGTATACAAAGTCATTCAAACTGATTTGAATATTGTCTCCTCTTTCATTTAATGTATGTTCAGCAGTTCAAATAAATATGATGCTTTCATTCAGCTGGTTTTTATTTAGTTGTTCATAATTAAGACAATAATCATTGTGAATGTTATTCTCCTCTATTTGTCTGCATAGAAACCAAATCAAAACCCGAGACTTTTTGCACTACTTTTTATTTTGTATTGTTGTATTTTATTATATATGTTGCATCGTTGGAGGAGCTCAGGTCAGAAGAAATTCATTGCCATTTCTACACTGTAGCTGCTGAGCATATAACAATACAACCTTTGAATCTTTGAATCGTGAATCTTCTCAGTAAGGTTAAAAGCTGTCTTCATGTTCGTCACATTTTGCATCAGCGTGCATTGTTGTATTGTGTGCTTGCTGCTATTTATCCGTACAACAGGAAGTCCCCGCTGGCTTGTTAAAAGTGAGCATTGAGGGCAAACTTTCTGGAGGCAGCTCCTTAATGAGGACGGCTATAAAAGCCCCCTGCGGACCCCCAACACACAGACCTGGCATCCACTTCAATTACTGATAAGTTGTGAGCTGAAGGCAGCGTCTCTCCTCCAGAGCCACTAATCTGTTTAAAGGTTTCCTATCATGCTATTTTTAGGCATTTATTACAGGTCTCAGATATATAGACATTTCTAAAAAACATGTCTATGATGTGTTTTGCTCAAAATACCAAACAGATCATTCTAGCCTCATCCCCCTCTATTTCAGCTGTTACTAAAGTGATGATTCTGGGTCTGTAGCTTTAAAAAAAATAAAAATGCTACCGTGATTAATCTCCATATCATGTTCCAAACCACATCAAGGATTCTCTCTGAAACAGCATGGAGCTCAAACTCTTTCTCTCTCTCAGGTTTGCCACAAGGTGAGTTCCTTTTGATTTCCTGCTTCTTCACACATACTCTCTCCAGTACAGGTTAGCTCTGAGTGTTAGCATGCTAATGTAAACACAGACCATATTACTTCCAGAACACGTCTCGTTGTTTCTGACAGCAACGTTTCTGATTGGCCCGTGGGTGTAAAGCCCGCCCACATTTTAGTAATGTCGTCATGACGCAGCAAATCTGGATCAGCTCCGTTGTTCCCCCGTTTTTGAGATGTGGGTACGGAGGAAAGAGAGAGGGGTTTGATTTCCTGACACTTTGAGAGTCTCCTGACACACCGGGGACACATGTTGATGTAGAAAAGACATCAAAAGTGCATTTTGCATGATAGGAGACCTTTAACAGACGCTATCATCTCCAAATCTCCACATCGAACACGACTTCACCTCCAACAGTCCGACGTTCTGGCACAAATCTGCTCATCACACATGGTGCGGAAACCAGAACACGCTCCAAGAAGTAATTATAGTCGGACGCAGAGCTTATGTGTTCTGGTGTTCTGGTTCTTTTTTCTGTGATGCTTCCACAAACTGTTTACACACTCTCTGTTTGTTCGCTGCACTCAGGAGAAATATGGAGCATGATTTGTTTTGGATGATGCATGCAGAATACTAAAGAAAACACTTTATACAGCGATCAAATGAAACCTGTGAATATGACTATTTACCAGTTTGTGCACAGTTGAAACACCGTTATAAAGAATCAGAAAGAGGTGCAGAGATGTTTAAAATACTGTGTTTTTGCTATAGATATCCAGCCCTACATGTGAGTTAGGACTAAATTGAATTGTAATGCACGACTACATAAACAATTGTGCCCTTTATTTCCTTCTCATCCCTATCCAAACTTCTTCAACATCTCAGTATGTGGTGAGTGTTTTGTGCGGCGTGGTTATTTGACATTGCCTGATTCCAAAATTGTCCGTTGAAGAGAGATTTCGAACATAAGAGGCTGAATTTCCTGTGAATGCATGACCCTGAGTGTGCATAGTATGAATATTTGCAGCTGTTTGGAAATGGTCTTTGTTTCTTTTACGACATGCCCAATCTTTCTCTAGCTATCATCCATTTTATTGGTCAAACCATAACATTTCCCCCCGCCCTCATCTTAAACAACAACAGTTTTTCTCCCGCGCAAATTTGGTAAAACTCTCGAAATATTCAGATTTGACCTTTTTCTAAATTCATCCATTACCAGTGTTACTGTCTGATGATGGAGTGTGAGAAATGTGTGTCAGACCACCGAATTCCCACCTAGGACCTCCATGAAGACACCAGTTACAAATAAAATCTACTCAATACTTAAATTTGTTTTTTTCTGAATTTCGACTTCTTTCAGATTTTTGACTTTTTCTCAGAATTTTGACTTTTTCTGAATTTCTTTCACATTTTCGACTTCACCAGAATTTAGAATATTTTCTTTGACTACCAATTTTTTTCAGAATTTGACATTTTTACTTTTTCAGAATTTAGAATTTGTTCTCTTAATTGTCAAACATTTCCGAGTTTGCACTTCTTTCATAATTTTGCCTTTTTTTCATAATCTTGACTTTTGACTTAAACTGTTACTGAATTTATAAAAAATTTCTGAATTCTGACTTTTTTCACATTTTTTCCACAAATGCCAAAAGGTCATGGATTTCTGTGGCCACACATTTTCTGCAAACAATCGACTGCTCTAGACAAAAGACTCCTAATACGTAATCCAATATTAACCGCACACATCACATGATCAGTAACTCCTCTACCTAGCTCATTGGGAACTGGGAACAGATTTGTTGTTATTTAGTTTGAACCCAACATGTTAGAGCAGCAAACAAACTGAAAGAACCAACGCAAACCAACATTCAATTGTTAAAATGTACTGTATTCTTTAATTAATATGTACATATCCAACGAAAAAATGCAATTAATACTTTTTAATATATTTAGTAAGTTTTACAGTTTCTGTACAGGAGTGATGGTTTCAAGAAATTCACATCTAGGGCAGCAACACCATTTGTTAGGAACCAAGAACGAGCATAAATGGAGTGAACAAGAGGAATTAGCGAGGGGGGGGACACACACAGCTCATGGGGGCATTTACAGAAGCAGTTTATTGGGATAAACTATGTACAATACAAACCATTCTTACAAATTAGGCTCTAAGATATAGAATACATTACATTTGATATATTAAGTGACAATGAGCAAGCCCCATCCCCCACGCACGACCCGCTGATCGTCAACCAATCAGGTGATCCGACATTCAATCAGCTGAGAATAAACTCCACAAACTTTTTTTTGACAGATTGCTCGTTTTTATATCCAAGCGACATTTTCTCTCCTAATGGAGGAAGGAGATCTCACTTTGCTAAACTCACATTTAAATCTCCTCGTCAGTCGCCTTGCAGGGTTTCCTAAAAAATCCTGATTTAAATTTTTTATTCTTTTTAAATGAGGAATTAATTATGATTTCCAGGATAAACTGCAGAGTGTTAATAGCACAGCAGAGGCAAACAGTCCAAATGTCCAGAGAGGCAATGTGTGTGAAATTTGTGAAAATAGGGTGATGATAACATCTAGTTTCAAAATAAGTGAGAACTAAACATAAAGCAAACACAGGGGCGACTAATAATGATAACAATCAGAACAAACAGGACAACTCGTCCCGCTATCTACACATCTGACAAAACTCAAGAATAATTTCTAACTGTCATTTTGTTTGCAAATTTCAGTCCTTTGTAGCAGCTTTAGACTGTTTAAAGTAACCGTTCTCTGCAGGATTCATGACGTCACGTTGGGTAATCAGTTGGGGGTTTGACTCTCTTATGTGGACATTTTTAGGGACAGTTCGGCTAAAACACTCCTCTCTGGGATGGGTAGAAGCTCCAGTCCGTGCTCCACTGGTCCACTTTTCCCACTTTTTGCTCGTCATCCGGACGGGAAGTAGGGCGTGTCGCTGTGGTAGTTGTAGTCCGGACAAACTTTCTGCACCAGTTTGTAGTCGGTGCTGTAGAAGGAGATGAAGATACAGATGACTTTGAAGGGTTTGGAGCAAAGCCAAGACACGTGACTCTGGGTTTGCTCCTGGTAGCAAGTTTTGGACGGGTCGAAGTTGCAGAGCGTATTCTTGGCGCCTTTCTCCACCTTCTCGTATTCGATGCGGCAATTGAAGGACTTTGAGTCCTTGGCGTCGATTACAGACTGCTGTGCCGCTACATCGAATTCAACTACTTTAGTGGGCGGGACTAAACTGACGGAAACATTGCCCTGGCCCGTGGAATTGTGACGGAAATAGACGCTGAAGGTGCCGTTTCCGTGGTCCACGATCTTTCCGGTGATCAGAAGGTTAAGTTTGACCGTCTTGATGTTGGAGTGGAAGTCGCCCCACCGAACATCTTCTTGAATTTCCCGTCTTGACCATCGGCCGCCGTTTTGCCCGTGGCCGCGAATCCTGCAGGTCCGTGGTGTTCCTCAGCCAATCCCAGAGGTCCTGTTCGGAGTACGGTTCAGGGGTGTCGTAGCGAAGATCCAAGGCTGTGCTGTTCTCTTTTCCGTGGAGAGTCTGTGACAGCAGCCTACTGATGGACATGTCCTTACTGCTTTCTGTCCATATGTGCTTTAGTGTGGATTTGGGGGTTCCCGACTTCACGATCTCCGACTTTGAGGCGTGGGCAACCTGCAGAAGAGAGAAAAACATCTGGTTAGTTACGTATGTCTTTGGACAGTCAACTGAGAGCAATCGTCGGTCAGTGGTCACAAAGTAACCATATTTTTGTGTCGTTTTTGCATTTTTCAGCATAACTCATGAATGTCTTTGAAATGTGCTGAAGCCATCCATGTTTCCAGAGTGTAACACTAGCGTCAAGGTAAGTAGTGAGCACAGAAATATATCAATCAATCAGTTCCACAACATTTCAAGAATATCCAGGTCGCTATGTTTTCATTCTCTGTTTGTTTTTTGGTCAGGGACGTCAAGGTTTAGGACACTGGGATCAAAACTGGGAAACCTCTGATTACTGGAAGATTGCTCATCCTCCTTTGTCACCTCAAAGACCCTAAAAAAGGTCTAGGTCTCTTTGTACAAAGAACTTGAAGCGACCATCAGTGGTCCAACCCTTTAATTTGGAAATCTCCAAAGTTTTTCCTACAGAATCACCTAGAATCTGGTGCCTCGGCTGCAGTTTAATTCTGAGGATGTTTCCATTTTTCATCTGCTTTTGGTAAAGGCAATAAAGTAAAGGACACCTTGACATTGCCTTGGATCAAACTGGGGACCTTCTTATATATTTGTACAAGATATTTCATTCCTTTGTCGCCTCAAAGACCATAAAAAGGTTCGCTCCAACCCTGCAGATACAGAAACGGGTACTGGTGTATCGGGTGAAACGATGCGTCATGAGATATTACTCTTCTGTGTCATTCAGGAAATATTGACTTTCACATTCAACCATGTCCACAAAATTGACCAATCAAAAGAACTCCATGGGGGTTTGGAGAGATCAATCTTCGCTGCAAGCTTCAATTTCAAATCATGACAGCAGACAGATCCAAATTGGGAATTATAGTGAAGAGAATACAGCAATCAAAGTAAAACATGGTGCCTCCCTCTGCCGGCTCAGATAAATGCAGTGTCCGTTCGGAGGGTAAAGAGCAGACTATTAACTAACGAGTGCTCCTTCAATTGGTGATTAATGAACCCTGGAGTTTTCACTATTTAGCGCCGATGAGTGGAATTAGCCTCTGCTGGAGGAATGTGACATTGATTGGCTGATTATCTCTTTGTACGCCGTGGCAGCTGATCCGTCTTGCTGAAGGTTTTTTGCATTTTGTAGGGTTGCCCTCCGGATCAATACTTGGAAAATAAGGTTTCACTACCAATCAGTTTCCAATTGAATTGCCTCACAGCACGTCTCTGAACACCACAGGGACACGCAGAGAGATTTACTCATACGCTTACAAGGACAACACACCTGTACTGTCAAATATAAAGTAAGGCAGCAGCATATAGATGAAGATAGATTCTGAGGGGCATTAAGGATGCAATTTACAGTATAAATGTCATTGTGTTGGACTACTTCTACTTAACATCTGATATAATAGACTTGATGCAGGGTTGCATTTCTCTTTTATCTCCTTGTTGAAGCCTTTCCTTACTGTCTCTGGTGTTCCTAAGTAAGAATGAGTGCAGGATTAAAGTAGGAAATCAACCTAAATTACAGATAACGAGATTTTATTGATTGAAAGTTGTCTGTGTAGTTGAATATAGATCAGTCCATACCTAAAGTCAAATGTTCTTGTCTTGTTTTAATTAGAAACGCTTGTCTGAATGGGAAAACGACCTGTGTCGATATGTGGAAACAGATGTAATGTACCATTAAAACTGTTGTCATGTGAATACATTATTAATAGAAGAGTCACAAAAGAAATGCTTTATATTTGCAGGTTTTTAAGGAGTCAGAGGCATCCTGTTCAAAACAATATCACCTCCTAAAAATTACGTCCTTCAGTGTTGGAAGAAGTATTTAGATACTTAAGTACTTGAGTAAAAGTACAAATACTAAGGCCGTAAAGTGTTCCTATTCTGCTCATTTTCAGGTTGATATTAGTATTTAGTGCCTCTTCAACAACGGTCAAAACTGATTCATCAAATTCACTAAAATCAAGTGCAGAAATCACACTGATAATCTTCCACCAAGCTTTGGATTTCACAGGTACACAGCAATGAATGTAGAGTTAATTTAAAAAGAAGGACTGGACTTTATTCAGAGTGTGCTGTGTTGAATATAAACCAGTTCCTCTAGACTTAGGAAAGTGAAAGTGAAGCCTCTGAGCTGAAGAGGGTCTCAGGGGTCTATCTTTAGCTGAGGGTTAAACTCAGTGTGAGGAGACACTCTCAGCAATCACCTTCTATTCACACAGGTGAGCCGGCCCCCTCGTGATGAAGGGGATCACATTAGGATGGATTTATGATAATGTGACTTCCTGTTTCTCAGTACATTTCAAAGGAACTGATTAAAACACGAACATTGAAACTGGAGAGGAAACACTTCAGATGCAGTCGCTCTTAAGGGAATCAGATGTATGTTTTAAATATATTTTAATCCTCACAGAAATGAATTACTTGCACATGCAGTCTGCTGCAGAAAATAACATAACATACTATGAAACGAACCAGCAGATAACACCTAATTTTGTTTCTTTTAATCCAGTTTCGGGAAGATTTTGAAAGAAGACAGGATATATTTGACTTCCATCGTCTAGTAAGTAGATGTTAATATGCAGTTAAATGAGTAAGAAAGGTGGTAGGTAAGTATGAACGTATTTTAATAAAGCAACCAAGTAAGTACACAAGTAAGCAGGTAAGCAAGTAATAAGTAAGTAAGCTAGTAAATAAGTACACAAGTAAGCAGGTAAGCAAGCAAGTAATAAGTAAGTAAGTAACCAAGTATGTAGGTATAGTATGTAAGGAAGTAAGTAAGCAAGTAGGTAAGTATGTAAGTAAGTAAGTAAGGAAGTATGTAAGGAAGTAAGTAAGCAAGTAGGTAAGTATGTAAGTAAGTAAGTAAGGAAGTATGTAAGTAAGTAAGTAAGGAAGTACGTAAGGAAGTAAGTAAGGAAGTAAGTAAGCAAGTAGGTAAGTAAGCACCTAAGCACCTAAGCACGTAAGCAAATAGGTAAGTAAGGAAGGAAGTACGTAAGGAAGTAAGTAAGGAAATAAGTAAGTATGTAAGTTGGTAAGTAAGTACCTAAGTAAGTACGTAAGGAAGTAAGTAAGTATATAAGTAGGTAAGTAAGCACCAAAGCAAGTACGTGAGAAAGTAATTGCGTAAGTAAGTAGGTACGTTGGTACGTTGCTAAGTAAGTGGTCCTGTTTGTGTAGTTCAGTCAGGCTCCTGATTAATTCTCCTTCATTCCTTCATTCTTCTTTAGGAAACTACGTGATTTGATTCCTCTGTCTGTAGGCTGGACTCTCCTCTCTGCAGACAGACATGTTTATCTACCCTCAGGCATCCTGCAGCAGGTTTTTTCTGGGCCGGGGGCCAGTTTGGGTGGTTTTGTTGGAACCTTGAGCTGCCAGCTGCAGACCTTCACCTGAGGGACGGTGCATCTGGTGAGCAGAACCTGAAACCTGGCCAGAACCGGCTCAGATTCTGAGGAACATCCAGACTGACATCCAGACAGCAGCTGGACGCCTGCAGGCAGGATGTCTCTGCATCCACACATCTCTACTGATGACCATACACACCATACATGTATATTTCTTACTTTTTTAATGCTATTTTATTTCAATTTGAGACGTTTACATTTTGGATTGTTTATTTATAGTCTACTAATTTCTCTAATGTGCAATGCCTTGTCTTTTGATGCTGCTGCAATGCAAACATTTCCCAAATTGGGATCAATAAAGTACTTCTTATCTTATCTTATCCTGAGGAGCTCTCTCACAATCTCAGCTTTAAAAAGTTCTATAAAGTGTTTGGAGTGGTCAATAGTATTGCTCCATATTGTGAGTGAGTTAGTTAGTACACAAGTAAGCACGTAAGTAAGTGAACAAGTAAGCGAGTACACAATCAAGTAAGTAAACAATTAAGAAAGTTAGTAAGTTAAAAAGCCAGTAAGTAGGTAAGCAAGTAAGTATGTAGGTAGGTACGTTTGCTCGATATTGTGACGATATAGTCAATCAATCAATCAATTTATCCAATATATTGCCCGATATCACAAATTACACATTTGTCTCCAGAGGATCTACAGTTCGTAAATAAACCCTCTGTCCTTAGACCCTCGCAGTAACTAGGAAAACACTCAAAAGAAAGCCTGACAGTTAACGGGAAATAATGTTAGAAAGCTCAGAGAGAAGAGGATCCCTCCCCCAGGTGACTGATGTACAATAGGTGGTGTGTGACAATTAAAAAGATAATACACTTACAACAAAGTAAGTCTAAATGATAGAAAATATCCTGTGTTTATATATTAATAGAGAAAGAAACAATCTTCCAAGGACCGCTCAGGAGACCATATAGTTATATTGACTATTTGTGCTTTTAAAACATATTTTGTATTATTATGAATCATGTCTTCATTTGAACAATCTGAATAAGAGCTTGAATTCACCAGACAAGGTTAAAACAACAGCAATGAGGACGGACACTGTGCTATGCTCGATAGCCTTCAAGCAAGTCCTCAGAGTATATGATCGGATGAGAACAACGTAAGCGAAAGGCACAAATATGCCGAGAGAAAGGATCTGACCCTAACCCCAACGCTTACCCAATGACAAATACTACCAGAAAAAAACACACATTTCATCCAATGACTAGCAGTTCACTGGTACCAAGAGTTTTTAGGTATCTGAGGGGACAACCCCAATCCCAACCTGTTCAAGAAAGTCCTCGTCCAATTAGATCTAATTACACAGACACTCTTGTATTCTCCAGTCATCTCCACAAGAAAAAAAAAAATGCATCAATTTTCAAACAATCACGCGCCAGCTACAACGTGGATAAACACTTCCAGGTACTTCCACAGGACAAAGAGAGAAGACAACCACCTCATCTGGACCCAAGATACATCTCAAATCTCAAATCAATGTAACCCTAACCCAAATCAATGTAACCCTAACCCAAATCAATGTAACCCAAATCAATGTTACCCTAACCCAAATCAATGTAACCCTAACCTATATCAATGTTACCCAAATCAATGTAACCCTAACCCAAATCAATGTAACCCTAACCCAAATCAATGTAACCCTAACCCAAATCAATGTAACCCTAACCCAAATCAATGTAACCCAAATCAATGTAACCCTAACCCAAATCAATGTAACCCAAATCAATGTAACCCTAACCCAAATCAATGTAACCCAAATCAATGTGACCCTAACCCAAATCAATGTAACCCAAATCAATGTAACCCTAACCCAAATCAATGTAACCCTAACCCAAATCAATGTAACCCAAATCAATGTAACCCTAACCCAAATCAATGTAACCCTAACCCAAATCAATGTAACCCAAATCAATGTGACCCTAACCCAAATCAATGTAACCCTAACCCAAATCAATGTTACCCAAATCAATGTAACCCTAACCCAAATCAATCTAACCCAAATCAATCTAACCCAAATCAATGTTACCCCTAACCCAAATTAATCCAACCCAAATCAATCCATCCCAAATCAATCTAACCCAAATCAATGTGACCCTAGCCCAAACCAATGTTACCCTAACCCCTGCTAACCCCTCTGATAGTGTACAGGATGATGTTCAGAAGAGTCTGTCTCACTGTTTCTAAAATAAGTCTGACTGCAGAATATAAAAACACAGAGTGCCGCCGATGGGACGCTTCATGGAGGATTAATTCATGTAAGCTGTGCTGGAAGCTCGGTGCCGTTAAAGACAATAAGGAGACAATCATTTCATGGCTTTAATTACCAACTGTGACCGAGCTCTCAGGCTGCGAATTCATTACAAATGTTTTTATTGTCTTCACACAGAGAACATAAAGAGATATTTGTGAGGAAATGAGGGACTTTTAAGCAGGCGTATAAGCTCATAAAGTAGCTGCTTTACAGCTCCAACTGTCTTTGGCTCTAAATATTGAAATGATTTAAAAACTGAAGAAGAGCAACGGTGATTCTTTGGCTTGCTTCACCTCCTTGGCTTCATTCAGGCTGGTATAAAACACAGTGAAGCTGTCCTTCAGATAGCTCAGCTGTTCCCTGTCACAGATCATTTAACACAGTGTGTGAGCAGGTGTGTGTGACTGTGTGTGTGAACAGGAGTGTGTGTGTGTGTGTGTGTGTGTGTGTGTGTGTGTGTGTGTGATAACCAAGATAAATGTATTTTAGGAAGTGTCCCAACAATACTACTCTGCTTTTTGTCTAAGGAAATGATAAAGTGTGCAAAAAATGCTTATACATCTGCATTTCTGTGGAGATCAATTAAGATATATATAATAACTTTCAGATATTTAAGGTAGTTCTAGAACAATTGTCAGTTTACCATTAACAGGTATACTATATGCCCCTGAATGACTCAAGGTGTGTAAAGCTTAGATTAAATATATCTTCCTGAGCAGGTTTTAGCATATTGGGCAAACTGAACCTTCCCCAAAGTCTAAGGACGGACTGATTAAAGAATAAATACATTTGGTTTGGAGGCACCTTTAAAGACACCCAAAAACACGTGGCAATGCATAGAAGAAATACTCACAAAGTAAAAGAAGCACAACATAAAATACAGACGGAACAGGAAACACAGAGATGTAGAGGAGAGAGGACGCTAACGTGAACAGCTGCGTTTTGAGGAGTGATTTTGGAAGAGATTGGACAGGACGTAAGAAAATGCCATGAAAGTTGTTGTTATTTGTAATTGATTATATTGTTGAACTGATGAACCAACACCAAGCTGCCAGAGAAAAGTTCAAGGCTATTTTCCAACTGTGGAAACAAGTCAAATACTACTTCTTAAGCTTTTAGGGTTCTTATTTGTCAAAACTCACCTGTTCTCCATGGCCTTTGACCCCTAACCCATCACAGTCCCCTGCGTCAACTCCCACCGCTATCTATTTAATGTTTACTTTATTATTTGCCCAACTTGTTTGTTTGTTCATCTGTTTGCAACTTATATATATCAATATTCCAATTACTTATAGACTATTCTGCACTATTTCTATTCTATTCTATTTTATTTACTTCAGAATCAGGAACAGGTTTATCACCAGGTGGGTTTACACTTACGAGGAATTTGACTTGATGTCGTGGTGCGTACAAATAAGAATTAAAATCACAGGTAGAGAACTAGAAACATATTAAAAATAATAAAAAATATATAATAAAAAAAAGCAGTATTTACATTGCAATGGAATGAAATAGAGGAATACAAAAATAATAATGACAAAATAATGTTGTACATTGTGTGCATTAATGTAATGCATAGAGCACTTTTATCTGTTTTATGGTGTTGCTCTGTTGGAGGAGCCTGTGACCTCAGATTTTCATTGTCATAACTAAACTGTAGCTCTGTTCACATCACAATAAAAGCCTTGAAACTTGAAGCCATGTAAAGCGGCCTTGGTTCCCTTGAAAGGCGCTATAATAGAGTGGTGCAGTGATGCGTCCTAAAACCAGGAAGTAAGTTAGCATGTCACCACTTCCTGTTCCCTCGTCTCAGAGCCAATGGGATTTTTGAACTAGTTTTTGGAAAATAGCTGAACTAAGGTCTGTGGTTGAGACACATTGAAGAGACGGATCACGTTTTGTTCTAGGACATTAAATCCATCAGCAGTGACCCCACTGGGGATCTCTGAAGAGTTGACGTGTCTGAGAAACGATGGTTGTTACCAAGTGGCTGAATAGGACTACAGAAGTTGAGGAGGACGTTGTACGTCATTACGCCGAACACGTAAACACTCCTCTAAGTGTGTTTGCCTTGTTCTGCTTGAAAGCAAGTACCTGCCTCCTGCAAAGTGTTCAAACAAACGCTTCAACTCGTTCCATTTAGAATCTGTGTGTTTGAATATGGATCTGAAGTTGGCGTGACGTTGAAGTCGTGCTGCTGGACTCGGCTGTAGCTCCTTTGTAGCATCACGTTAGCATTTTGCTTCTGGACATTAGATTTATGATTCCAACATTATAAAAGTAGGGTAAACGTGGAGATTATCCGGCTGAACAAAACATTTATCAACCAGGTTCCTTTTCCACAGACCTTATTTCCAGCTATTTTCCAAAATCCTCTGGAGAAATCCCGTTGCTTTTTGTCAAGGGAACCAGCAGCTTGCTTCTGGTAAATACTTCATCCCTGCACCACTCTATAAATGTAATCTATTATTATTATTATTAAAACCTCCCCCGATATGTGATGCCATCTCAATGTAAAACTGAGGTGGCATGCTCATGGAAACAGACAGACCTGATCCCCCACTCCCAAAATAAATCTGCACAGTGAACGCAGCACCAGATTTAAGCTCCAACCCAGCGTGAAACCCTCCTGGAGTCTGATCCTCTGCTTCTGCCTCGTTTGGAGAAAGAAGAATCTTCCTCCTGCTGCTCGAGCTCCTGAGAGCAGAGACGCTGAACTTCCTCCATTTGTTTCTGGTAATTAACTTGTCGCTTTGTGCCGAACACTCGGCTGTTATTGATGTGGCTGCGCTGCTGCCAACAGCTGAAGACTGGGCGATAAATCACATCATTGCACTCACATTCAGATCCATGTTGCTTTGTGTTAGCTCGTTGCTAATTTGCACCTCAGTGACTGCAGCGGGGAAAAGGCCTGAGAGAGCAGACTGTGTTAAATTATAAAGAACAGATAACAGATAACACGGGGACACACGACCAGAGAGAGTGTGTGGTCTGTTCAAGTTTAAGTGCTTTTTCTTGACTTGATAAGAGTCAATCAGGGGCGGTTATCGTGCACACTAATGTTCCCTAAACATCCAAAAATCAAGATACTGCTACGATATATTATGTCCAACAACTCCAGATAACAACCTGTAGGAGAAGGCAGAGGGTTCATAGTCAAAAAATAAGTTTATGAATCAGATAGCTCATCAGAACGTAGCACTAACAGAGCGCTTACAGAGCTTGAAACTCAGGGATTTTAGCCTCTGCAGACCGTTTACATGCACTAAAACCTATAGAACACACCATAGAAGAAGAACATGGCCTCTTTAACCTCCTCTCTGTGTCTCTTGTTGATAAAACATGCTTTAACAAAGAGTGAGAAGCCTCCTCAAGCTAAATAAATGAGTAGAGATATTATTTTACCTTAAAACCAGATCTAAAAACGAACACGCACCGATTCAAGCTGGAAAGATATTGCATTGAATTCTTTATTTTGCACGAAGTGTTTGGATGAATGAATGTCCTGTAAACCATGTCATGTCTTTGGCTTTAGGGAGGACTGGATGTTATTTCCCGTGCTTCTTCTTCCTCACTATATTCTCACAGAACATTTAGTACCCAGCTGAACTGGGTTTCTAGGCTATGGTTTCTACATCTCATTTTCCTTATTTCACCGCCCAATAAGACGGAAGACAAAAGGCTCGATGAGCTTCAGACTCTTCTGTCTCTTTCCAACATTTCCAATCATCGTCCTCTGGAATAAAAATGCTGTGCAAAGAAAGAAAGAAGTTCTGAACACAATGTGGAGCCTCTCAGAGTGAAAAGAGACAGAGAGGAAGAGAAAGGAAGCAGAAATGTGAGGATGTTAACGGCACAAAGGAGGAAAAGGAGGACTGACCCTGAACAGACGAACAATTAACCTTCAGTTCAGCAGCGAGGAGGAGACGCTGTTCTGAGGAGTGAGCCTGTTTCTCAGGTATCACTCTTTACTACATGAATCATTGACTGATGATAAAACATCAACAGTCCCTTTATTAGGGAGGGACATTAAGGATGAAATGGCTCTGAAACAACATGATTTCTCTCACTGTGAGTGTTTCTCCGTCTGTTTGCCAGATGTGATCTGAGAGTACAGAGTATTGAGTTTGGTAGGATGTGCAGAACATATTAAGGCTCTTCCTGTTTATATTGGTCTCTTATATCAGATATAAAAACCCACATGAAGAAACATCTTCAGCAACTTGACAACACATGCAGCATTTAGAGGACATTCAGCAACTTGAGGAGACATGCAGCGTTTAGAGGACATTCAGCAACTTGAGGAGACATGCAGCATTTAGAGGACATTCAGCAACTTCAGGAGACATGCGCAGCGTTTACTAAAAGCTGCAGAAACCAAACGCTGCAAGACGAGACCAGGGGACACTAAACAGTGACGCACACAGCTAGGAGACCAAGGGACACTAAAGAGTGACGCACACAGCTGGGAGACCAGGGGACACTAAAGAGTGACGCACACAGCTGGAGACCAGGGGACACTAAAGAGTGACGCACACAGCTGGGAGACCAGGGGACACTAAAGAGTGACGCACACAGCTGGAGACCAGGGGACACTAAAGAGTGACGCACACAGCTGGGAGACCAGGGGACACTAAAGAGTGACGCACACAGCTGGAGACCAGGGGACACTAAGAGTGACGCACACAGCTGGAGACCAGGGACACTAAAGAGTGACGCACACAGCTGGAGACCAGGGGACACTAAAGAGTGACGCACACAGCTGGAGACCAGGGGACACTAAAGAGTGACGCACACAGCTGGAGACCAGGGACACTAAAGAGTGACGCACACAGCTGGGACCAGGGACACTAAAGAGTGACGCACACAGCTGGAAGACCAGGGGACACTAAAGAGTGACGCACACAGCTGGAGACCAGGGACACTAAAGAGTGACGCACACAGCTGGAGACCAGGGGACACTAAAGAGTGACGCACACAGCTGGAGACCAGGGGACACTAAAGAGTGACGCACACAGCTGGGAGACCAGGGGACACTAAAGAGTGACGCACACAGCTGGGAGACCAGGGGACACTAAAGAGTGACGCACACAGCTGGAGACCAGGGGACACTAAAGAGTGACGCACACAGCTGGAGATAAAGAGTGACGCACACAGCTGGGACACTAAAGAGTGACGCACACAGCTGGGAGACCAGGGGACACTAAAGAGTGACGCACACAGCTGGTTTCCTGTCCCTTTTCACTGTTGATAAATCTAATCTATATTCTGTTGCATTGGTTCCAGTGGTTGTGTTGTTGTTCATCTGTTAGTGTACAAATACTTTCGCACAATACAGAGTGCATTGAATATGTGTGTGTCAGTACGAAGGTGTGTGTGTGTGTGTGTGTGTGTGTTTGCTTTGGGAGATGTGTGTTTTCTGCGCTGAGCATTGAAGGAATCTGCAGAATAAGACGTGCATAATATACAAATCTTTGAGGGTGGAGCTCGGCAGGAACATGGATTACAAACTGTCCTCTGATGTTTTCTGCTGCGCTTCATTGAGCAGCTGTTTCCCGACACACACACACACACACACACACACACGCACGCACGCACGCACGCACACACACACACACACACACACACTAACACACACACACACGCACACACACACACACACACACACACACACACACATTCTGCAGCGGAGTAATGGTCATGTTAGCAGACTGTTACACCTCATTAGAGAGAGTGTGTGTGTGTGTGTGTGTGTGTGTGTGTGTTCAGTGTCTTATATGTTATTGCTCCTTTTGTCTTATTTTTAAAGCAGATGGGGAATTTCTCTCATGAATATTGATAATAAAAAAAATTCTCACCACTCTTATGATTTTTACAATAACAAGAGAGGAACTCCCTCTGGGATTTTAGCCTCTGCAGACCATTGACATACACTAACCAGAGTTTCCGTTAGCCGGTAATTACCGGACTATGACCGGTAAAATATGCTGAAGAAATCTAAATCTCTCCGGTCAAAATAATTTCCCCTTAGAGCAATACCGCATCAGTTGCGCCACTTATGTGACAGACAAGAATAGTCCATTCTAATGTCTAACACTTAATGTGGAGAAAGAGATGTCCTGTATGGGTTGATTGTGCGTTGATCTGTTGGTAATGCCTCGGGGTTCCGGTGGGCATGTAAACAAATGCATAATGCTGCGCTAAACTTTGCGGCCTCACCCGGTTGCATAGCGACGCTTATTGTTTAGGTGTCTTTTAATAAGCAGGTAGTCATATCATTAGCTAGAACTAGCTAGATCTGATCGATATGGACATAAACGCGAGTGAAGTCTAATCTGACGGGAGAGAGAGATCAGCTGCTGCTGACGAGTCGACAAGCAGCTCTGCATGATCACCTGCAGCGGTGAGCGGAGCAACACACACACTTCAGGTTAGAATATCACACGTAGCTATTTGAATGACCTCTCAAGCTACCTAAACTAGTTATAGATATGTTTAGTTTACTGTCGGGTCACTTACTGGATCCGCGAGCTGCATGATACTGACGGGCTGTCAGGAGAAGGGGAGAGAGCTCCGTTATTCCTGTGTTATTGTAAGTTACTGTACACGTTTGAATAATGTAGTTAATCTACTATAATTAGTTAGTTTAATATCGAATCATATCAATTTGTTTTAAAGCTCAATAAATAACAAAGAAGACCTTTGACCGGCACTTTTCTCATTTTGTCCGGAAGATTTAAACTTTAACGGACATTTTGACCGGCAAAAAAACATTCTAACGGGAACTCTGGCACTAACACCTATAGAAAACACCACAGAAGAAGAAGTTCCTCTCGGAGTCTCTGGTTGAGATTCTTAATGATTTTCGAGGCTTCATAAATCAGAGGAGTTTCATCCTGTCAGCAGCAGATGGTCCAAACACACCGTCACCTCCAATAACACCTGAGGAGGGTCTCACACACACACATACACACACACACACACACACACACACACACACACCCAGAGGCTTCACTGCTGCCAAACTAAGCTCCTCTTCCTCCTCTTCCTCCTCAATAATCTGCAGCGTCACACTTAATGAGGTCTACTGAAGGTAAAGTGAGTGCAGCTTTTTATGGAGGATTATTACTGGCTTACTCACAGTGTGTGGTGTGCAGCTGCATCATTCAGTGTGCGGTGTGCAGCTGCATCATTCACAGTGTGTGGTGTGCAGCTGCATCACTCACAGTGTGTGGTGTGCAGCTGCATCACTCACAGTGTGTGGTGTGCAGCTGCATCACTCACAGTGTGTGGTGTCAGCTGCATCACTCACAGTGTGTGGTGCAGCTGCATCACTCACAGTGTGTGGTGTGCAGCTGCATCACTCACAGTGTGTGGTGTGCAGGTGCATCACTCACAGTGTGTGGTGCAGCTGCATCACTCACAGTGTGTGGTGTGCAGGTGCATCACTCACAGTGTGTGGTGCAGCTGCATCACTCACAGTGTGTGGTGTGCAGGTGCATCACTCACAGTGTGTGGTGTGCAGCTGCATCACTCACAGTGTGTGGTGCAGCTGCATCACTCACAGTGTGTGGTGTGCAGCTGCATCATTCACAGTGTGTGGTGTGCAGCTGCATCATTCACAGTGTGTGGTGCAGCTGCATCACTCACAGTGTGTGGTGTGCAGCTGCATCACTCACAGTGTGTGGTGTGCAGCTGCATCATTCACAGTGTGTGGTGTGCAGCTGCATCATTCACAGTGTGTGGTGCAGCTGCATCACTCACAGTGTGTGGTGTGCAGCTGCATCATTCAGTGTGTGGTGTGCAGCTGCATCATTCAGTGTGTGGTGTGCAGCTGCATCATTCAGTGTGTGGTGTGCAGCTGCATCATTCAGTGTGTGGTGCAGCTGCATCACTCACAGTGTGTGGTGTGCAGCTGCATCATTCAGTGTGTGGTGTGCAGCTGCATCATTCAGTGTGTGGTGCAGCTGCATCACTCACAGTGTG
>CM062280.1:30373119-30388119 GCA_031216635.1 Dissostichus eleginoides
ATGATGACACACACACACACACACACACCCCCCCCACACACACACACCCCCCACACACACACACACACACACACACACACACACACACCCCCCCACACACACACTCTGCTGACTGCAAGAAACCCATTTAATTATCTCCCTGGATTTGTTATTTTCTCTCAGAAAGGCTTTTCTTCCGGAGCATTTAACTGCCGACTCGGAGCCAAAACAGTTTTGTGATTTTTCGCTGAGTCGCAGATATAGACGAGGGGTTTATTGGGGAAGTTGTGCAGCTCTGTTTAACGCTGACTCATTACTCAGAAAGAGATTTTACTACTTATTGCTGTCTGAGGGCGGCATCAGGTCATGTGATCAGAGGAAACACGGCATGAGGGTCTTTCTAATTAATTCTGTTATTTTCTTTACTACGCTTATTCGACTAAATCCTCATTTAGATACAGAGGAGCAGCCATTCAGCAGAGTTGTATTGCAACTCTTTGCTGCAGTTATATTGTATTCTTGAAAAAGGTCTCCTGTTTAACTCTAACTCACTTCTCCTAGTGAAAGTGGGATTGAAATTCGTCTTCTTTCTATTTTTTATGTCCAGAAAATGTCAATTACAGAGATTGGTATCTATCTACTCGGATCCTGAGTCCTCTGAGCTCTCTGACTTTAATGTCAATTGTTCTGTGTGTTTGTACAGAACTAACGTTTCCAACAATCCCGAATACAAAATAGAATAATACAAATATACAAAAGCAATTCTCATGCTAGTGCTAACGGGGATCCGAATAAAGAATAAAGCCGTTCATCAGCTTCTTACTGCCAGTCTTTACTGCACTTATATTTTATTCTTGAAAAATAATTCTCTTAGTGAAAGTGTGTTGAAATTCTTCTTCTTTCTATATTTGCATGTCCAAAAAATACCAATTACAGAGATTGGTAGATGCAGATTTGTTGTTTTAATCTTAATGAAATGCTCTTGCACATTGAACATGACAGACGCATAACGAGAATGCATTTAACCGCTGCGTGCTGAACATAGAAATGGAACAATGACATCAGAACTCAGACGATCTGGATGGAAAACTGTTGTTTAACGTGTGGATTTGGACAACCCTTACTTTCTCTGTTGATGTTTTATCTCTCCTCTGATCATGAGTCCTCTGAGGTCAATTAAAGGTTTAGTGTAATTAATGTATTTCAGAATCATGTGAAATGACTGGATTTGTATGCCTGAACGTGTTCATCTCAGCCGGGTGGAGGTGAAGGGAAAGAAAGGTGGAGCTCACGTTAACGTCTTTATAAACTGCTGCTGGATATCTGAAGCTGTGATTATACTCCATTTTTCATTCATTAGTTTATTTATATTTTGTTTTGGTTTAAAACCTGAATCGGTAAAAAGCTGGAGTAAAAAGTAAACAATGAAGACAGTGAAAGAGTAAAAGGGCTTTAGGTATTTTGGAACACTAACTTAGTAAACGAGTTGTATTTGAATCTGTGTCTGAAGATAATATCTGTTCAGCTTCTCTAAAATCCTCCAGGAGGTTTTCCTCTCAGCTCGTTAGGAACTAGAGTTTTTCTTTGCACTTTGGGAACATTGAAATACTCCGAACCCTCTCCTGGTCTCTCTCCTGAGTATCTTTCCGTGTCCACTTCCTGTTCATCATCTCTCTCTAATGTTTAACCGATGTCTGCTGAGGCCTGATAGATGAATCCATCACAGCGACAGCATTAATTACAGCTGTTAGCAGGACCTCCGTCAGCTGTAAGTGATTTGATTAATGTCCGAACACAGTGAGAGACACGATGAACACACACCTGTAACACACACTCTGACACCATGATGTAACACACACACACCTGCTGACACGAGGAACTGAAGCCATTATGTAACACACACCTGTCCGTCCCTTTGTGGGGGAAATATGTGGTGAAACCGAACTACAACGGCCCAAAACACTTCCATCAGCGGGATAAGGGTAATACCTTTTGAATTGATGAGTATTACTTCACTTCGGTCATTTGCAGGATTAGATCAGATTAGATGGTTGGTTATATGGTCCAATCGTCCCCACAAACTATTGCATTCATGTAAAATTTGGTGCATCCATTCATGGTTTCGAGAGGATGATCCCTACTGGCTTTGGGGACAATAGGAATTTTTTCAGGTGCCAAAAAGGTCGACAGGTTCAAAACGTGCTACAACTTCCCAAACCTCTTCTATCAGGAGAAACGTAGCTGGAAACCAGGGGACACTAAAGAGTGACGCACACAGCTGGGAGACCAGGGGACACTAAAGAGTGACGCACACAGCTGGGAGACCAGGGGACACTAAAGAGTGACGCACACAGCTGGAGACCAGGGGACACTAAAGAGTGACACACACAGCTGGGAGACCAGGGGACACTAAAGAGTGACGCACACAGCTAGGAGAGCAGGGGACACTAAAGAGTGACGCACACAGCTGGGAGACCAGGGGACACTAAAGAGTGACGCACACAGCTGGGAGACCAGGGGACACTAAAGAGTGACGCACACAGCTGGAGACCAGGGGACACTAAAGAGTGACACACACAGCTGGGAGACCAGGGGACACTAAAGAGTGACGCACACAGCTGGGAGACCAGGGGACACTAAAGAGTGACACACACAGCTGGGAGACCAGGGGACACTAAAGAGTAACGCACACAGCTGGGAGACCAGGGGACACTAAAAAGTGACGCACACAGCTGGAGACCAGGGGACACTAAAGAGTGACGCACACAGCTGGGAGACCAGGGGACACTAAAGAGTGACGCACACAGCTGGAGACCAGGGGACACTAAAGAGTGACACACACAGCTGGGAGACCAGGGGACACTAAAGAGTAACGCACACAGCTGGGAGACCAGGGGACACTAAAGAGTGACGCACACAGCTGGGACGGAGCGCTTTGTGATGTTCAGATTTATAAAGCTGAACAACTGTCTCTGTTGTTGGAAATGTTTTATGGTCTTATTTGACCAATGTGATCACATGACTCCAATGTGATCACATGACTCCTTCTGATATGATTGCAGCTATCTTACCCCTGGTTATGGTCAAGTTGATGACAGGCCCAACAAATATTTGCAGACAAAAAAAGAACATATGGCGACAAAAGGAGAAAAAAGTTCACGACAAAAAATTAATAAACAAAACTAAAGTTGACCAAAATAAAAAGTTGATTCCCAAAAAAAAGAAATAAAATTAATATCGGCGACTAAAAGAAGAAAAAACAGGTTGGCGCTGTCTTATTTGGGGGCGGATTATAAAGCTGAACAACTGTCTCTGTCTCAGAGTTAGTCGTCTCATAACTTTAGTGTTTGTCAGTAGATCTGAAATGACTAGGTTAGCTACGTTAGCTAGCTAGCTCACAGCAGATCTGCAGTGACAGCAGAAGGAGTCATGTGATCACATTTAGGTAAGTTTCCAACAACAGAGACCATTCAAATCCGTGAGTATTCTTAGTGCCAGAACGGGTCGACTCTTTTATACTTCAGCAAATACTTCAGAGTAGTAATCTCTGTTACTGGGGTGTAATTTCTTCTTCATTTCCCAAGACGTCTCCTGGAAATAACCATTACATTTGATGGGAATAGTTCAGAGACAGTTATTCTAATTAGTTTAGTTAATTTCATTCATTGGCAGTCGGTGATTTCCAGGAAATGTCCCTAGAAATGGAACTCATTCGACTAAACAATAAAACAAAATACATCGGAGGCACTAACAGGATTTCTGATCCGAAACAACGACCAGGAGCGTTCACACTTCAACAACTTAACGGTATATCGCAGTATTTCCCTACGGTGCAATTTAGGGATTCAAAGCAATGAAATGTCTCTTAATCAGCATTTATGACCCGGCTTATTTCCCTGTTTGCAGACGCCTGCATGAAGCCTGCAATGTGTCTGAAGTCGATCAAAGTCAGACTCCTATTCCTTACGTTTGAGATGAGGGGGTTTTAATTTGCAATTTAGATCTTTGGTACCATAAACCACCGTCAGAAGATACGGTTTTCTGAATCAGAATACCTTTACGTTACCTTCAAATACCTGAGCCAAAACAAGCTACATATTAAGCTGTTTTTGGCTTTCGCACAATGCTGTCTTTTATTCCTTTAACACAATGACGACATTAAGAGTAGGTTTATTTTGAATCTGCACCTCTCCGTCAGGACAGGAGAGACCATCATGTTTCTGCTATTGTTTCTGAGAATTGAGATGGTTTCACTATCAGTATTTCTGCAAAACATAAAGCTGCTCCAAAGATATCCCAGTTCTAAAGGACAGGCCGAGACGTGAAGTCCTCACTGGTCTCAGTGGATCGTTCAGACTTTAGGCAACAACCTTAGAAGCATTTGAACCAGATGGGAGGAATCTCTCCTGTAGACCCTGAGAGAGAAACCAAGCAGCTTACTGTGAGCCAACACACACAGGACACACACACACACACACACACGACACCAAACACACACACACACACACACAACACACACACACACAGGACACACACACAGGACACACAGGACACACACACACACACACACACACACACAGGACACACACAGGACACACACACAGGACACACACACAGGACACACAGGACACACACACACACACACACACAGGACACACACACACACACACACACACACACACACAACACACACACACAACACACCACACACAAACACACCACACACCAGACACACACACACACAGGACACACACACAGGACACACAGGACACACACACACACACAGGACACACACACGACACACACACGACACACACACACACACGACACACACACACACAGGACACACACACGACACACACACACACACACACACGACACACACACACACAGGACACACACACAGGACACACACACACACGACACACACACGACACACACACGACACCAAACACACACACAACACCAAACACACACACGACACCAAACACACACACGACACCAAACACACACACGACACCAAACACACACACGACATCAAACACACACACGACACCAAACACACACACGACACCAACACACACACGACACCAAACACACACACACGACACCAAACACACACACGACAGCAAACACACACAGGACACCAAACACACACACACGACACCAAACACACACACACGACACCCACACACACACGACCCCAAACACACACACGACCCCAAACACACACAGGACCCCAAACACACACACGACACCACACACACACGACACCACACACACACACGACCCCACACACACACAGGACCCCAAACACACACACGACACCAAACACACACACGACCCCACACACACACAGGACACCACACACACACAGGACAGCAGTGTGTTGTAATGAAGGAATCAGACCTGGTTTCAGTCGGTGTAATTCAAACACAGACGTATCGTCTGTGCAGCCGCTCGTTAGGGTTCATGTTTCTGGGGATTTAAATGCGACGACCTCTAGTGGACGTTGTTGTTATGACGGCTAAACAGGAAGCAGGTTGACGTGGTTTAAAGCGATGCATTGTTTCCTGAAACTCATGACATGTTTTTGTTGCCTAACCCTAATGAAGCAGGTTTGTGTATTTACCATAACTACGTCAATGTTTTGCGTAAACTACGTCACATAGATCTCCTGTGTAAATCCAATCCCTTATTCAGTCGTGTTTTTCCTACCTGTAATCACGTTACTCTGTTGTTTACTAAACCTAACGGCGTTTGTTGTTGGATATTCATGACATATTTTTCTTCTCATAACACAGTGTTGTTGCCTAAACCTGATCCCTAACTCGTGCTGCTCCAGTCTGAGCGTTGGGGTATCACAAGTAGTTTTGTTCCCTAAACTAATCACATAGTTGTTCCCCATAGTCCCATAATTGTATGTTGTGTATCCCTAATTGCACAGTTTGTTACCTATCCCAATCAGGTAAACACATTGAAATGTAAAGGTGTTATTGTCACATTCACATAAGCTACAGAGTAGAAATGGCAATGAAATTCTTCTGACCTGAGCTCCTCCAACAATGCAACATATATAATAAATTACAAATAAGAAATAGTGCAAGAAGTCTATGTACATGTAGACAGAATATATGCACAAGAACAGAATGTGAAATTAAATAATGTACATTAAGACTAAATTAAATACGGTTCATTGCGCTGATAACTATTTATATAAATCAGTGGATTGCAAGATGACGAACAGATGAATGTTTAACGTAATCAATGTATTATTGGTTAATCAACCAAGTCGTTTTCTGGCCTCAAACTAAATCATACAGTCTCAAAAACACGCCAAACTGCGACTGTTTCTCTGACAGTCATACATGACATTTTTTTCATTTTGAGAGTCACAGTCGGCCTGTTCTGTGTTTCAGCTGAGAGACGTGTGTGTGTTTAACGACAGGATGTGTGTGTTCAGCGTGTTGACTCTGTGTGTTTGAACAGAGCGATGCACAGAATCCATTTTCTCTGCCTGAGGAGGAAACACTCGGGACGATAAGAGGACGAGACGTGAGAAACGGAAAACAACGAGGAGGTCTGATTCTCTGAGAGGAAGAAGGAGGAGGTGGGAAGTATTGGAGTACAAATACTTCGTTACTGTACTTGAGTACATGTTTCTGGTCTCAGTACTTTACTCCACTACTTATTTTTCTGACCACTTTTTACTTTGCTTCTTACACTTTGAACCCAAATACCTGTACTTTCTACTTCTTACATGTTGAACCCAAATACCTGAACTTTCTACTTCTTACATGTTGAACCCAAATACCTGTACTTTCTACTTCTCACATGTTGAACCCAAATACCTGTACTTTCTACTTCTCACATGTTCCAAACAGGCTGGTTCCTTTAATCTGAATGTGTGTTTGGTGGCGTGATCATTATTATTTAGAGTCATTGCGTGCCTATTGATTTGAACACGATCCGTGTATCCATCATTTCCTGGTCTTCTCTAAAGAAGAGGGACCAATGAAAACGTTGTCATGTTGCCGTTGTTCAGCATGGAAACATTCATTAGCTAACAATGACATTATTGTTCTATTAATATAAAGGGAGGTCAGGTACTCTTTAAAACAGCTGCTAGTTATGGGTACTTTTTACTGAAGTACATTTCAAAGCCTCTTTACTTTTACTTGAGTAAAGAAGTTTAGTCAGTACTTCTACTTTCACCAGAGTATTTTTAAACACGAGTATCTGTACTTCTACTTGAGGAAACAACTAGTTTGAAAACATCTGATTTGAATTGGTCAACATGTCCGTCCAGTTTCTGCCTCACTTGACAACCAAAAACCGATCCAGAGAACCATTGACCTCCAGACCCGGGGACAGGAAGTGAGTTAGGACTCATTTCCAAGAAAAACTTGAGATTCTCAGAGCGTTAATAAACCCTTTAAAACAACATTAAAGTCATCAGCTGTTAGCAGGAAGTGACAAGCTCCCTCCTCCTTCCTCTTTCCTCTTCCCTCCCTCCTCTTTCCTCCCTCCTCCTTCCTCTTTCCTCTTCCCTCCCTCCTCCCTCCTCCCTCCTCCCTCCTCCTTCCTCCCTCCTCCCTCCTCTCTCCTCCCTCGTCTTTCCTCTTTCCTCCCTCCTCCCTCCTCCCTCCTCTTTCCTCTTCCCTCCCTCCTCCCTCCTCCCTCCTCTTTCCTCTTTCCTCCCTCCTCTTTCCTCTTTCTTCCCTCCTCTTTCCTCTTCCTCCCTCCTCCCTCCTCCCTCCTCCTTCCTCCCTCCTCCCTCCTCTCTCCTCCCTCCTCCCTCCCTCCTCCCCCTCCCCTCCTCTTTCCTCTTTCCTCCCTCCTCTTTCCTCTTTCTTCCCTCCTCTTTCCTCTTCCTCCCTCCTCCCTCCTCCCTCCTCCTTCCTCCCTCCTCCCTCCTCTCTCCTCCCTCGTCTTTCCTCTTTCCTCCCTCCTCCTCCTCTCTTTCCTCCTCCCTCCTCTCTCTCCCTCCTCTTTCCTCCTCCCTCCTCTCTCCTCCCTCCTCTTTCCTCTTTCCTCCTCCCTCCTCTTTCCTCCCTCCCCCTCCCCCTCCCCCTCCTCCCTCCGTACGATAAGAGAGGAAGAGACGTTAGAAAAGGCAAACAATGAGGAGGTCTGATTCTCCGACAGTAAGAGGAAGAGGAAGAGGAGGAGGAGGAGGAGGAGGAGGAGGAGGAGGAGGAGGAGGAGGAGGAGGAGGAGGAGTAGGAGGAGGAGGAAGTGTTTGAAGTGGAGGGTCAGGAGATAAGAGGAGTTATTCATGTGAGTCTGAGGAGGCGGAGAATAGAAAAGATAAGCAGACGGTAAACGAGAAAGAGAGATAAGAGCTTCTTCCTCCTCTTCCTCGTCTGACTCCCACTCTGCTGACGTTTGATTGACAGCTGTCAGACACACACTTCCTCCCGGCTGTGACTGGAAACCATCCACTGATACAAAAATAGGTCTGAAAATCAATGGGTGCCAGTGAACGCTGTACAGTGCGGATCAGTGACGGAGATGCGCTTTTTTTATTATTATCTGCACGTTGTCGGCATATAGAACCAGAACCAGGTTTATCTCCAGGTGGGTCGACACGTACGAGGAATCTGACTTGGTGTCGTGGTGCGTCCATAAAAGTAAAACAAGAATTAAAAACACAGATAGAAAACTCATGTATTGTTGACATTTAGGTTTAGTGTTTCTTTTTGTTTTGCTCTGTTATAACGCCTTGTGTGGAATGCTCTGGTGATGTTTAAAATGTGCTCAATAAAGCATATGGATAAGCTGCCTCTCCTGTAGTGCGTTTTATAGGTTTTAGTGCATGTCAACGGCCTGCTAAGGCTAAAATCCCTCTGTTCACTCTCCTGCAGCGTGTTCTGTAGGTTTTAGTGCATGTCAATGGTCTGCTAAGGCTAAAATCCCTGTGTTCCCTCTCCTGCAGCGTGTTCTGTAGGTGTTAGTGCATGTCAATGGTCTGCTAAGGCTAAAATCCCTGTGTTCGCCTCTCCTGCAGCGTGTTCTGTAGGTGTTAGTGCATGTCAATGGTCTGCTAAGGCTAAAATCCCTGTGTTCCCTCTCCTGCAGCGTGTTCTGTAGGTGTTAGGGCATGTCAATGGTCTGCTAAGGCTAAAATCCCTGTGTTCCCTCTCCTGTAGTGTGTTCTGTAGGTGTTAGTGCATGTCAATGGTCTGCTAAGGCTAAAATCCCTGTGTTCGCCTCTCCTGCAGCGTGTTCTGTAGGTGTTAGTGCATGTCAATGGTCTGCTAAGGCTAAAATCCCTGTGTTCCCTCTCCTGTAGTGTGTTCTGTAGGTTTTACTGCATGTCAATGGTCTGCTAAGGCTAAAATCCCTGTGTTCCCTCTCCTGCAGCGTGTTCTGTAGGTGTTAGTGCATGTCAATGGTCTGCTAAGGCTAAAATCCCTGTGTTCCCTCTCCTGCAGCGTGTTCTGTAGGTGTTAGTGCATGTCAATGGTCTGCTAAGGCTAAAATCTCTGTGTTCCCTCTCCTGCAGCGTGTTCTGTAGGTGTTAGTGCATGTCAATGGTCTGCTAAGGCTAAATCCCTGTGTTCCCTCTCCTGCAGCGTGTTCTGTAGGTGTTAGTGCATGTCAATGGTCTGCTAAGGCTAAAATCCCTGTGTTCCCTCTCCTGCAGCGTGTTCTGTAGGTGTTAGTGCATGTCAATGGTCTGCTAAGCTACAATTCCTGTGTTCCCTCTCCTGTAGCGTGTTCTGTAGGTGTTAGTGCATGTCAATGGTCTGCTAAGCTAAAATCCCTGTGTTCCCTCTCCTAGCGTGTTCTGTAGGTGTTAGTGCATGTCAATGGTCTGCTAAGGCTAAAATCCCTGTGTTCCCTCTCCTGTAGCGTGTTCCCTCTCCACCTGAAAAATAATCCAACAGCAGCAGCAATTTAAACCAGTTGCAGCCCATGTAACCCAGTAAGGAAGGGGGGGGGGGGGGGGGGGGGGTGATTGACACACTTATGGGTTATCAATAACAGCAATTATTCACTTTCAGGACAAAGTGTGATTCTACGCGAGAGGGGAAAATGACTGGTTTAGAAACAGCCTCTGCACTACTTTAGAAAGATATAAGAACCATGCCCTCATGTTGCCAGAAACCAATTCTATCAAAGTGCAACAATAATAGAAAAGATTGAGACATTACATGTCGCTTTTATCCAAAGCAACTTACATACTCAATACAGTGGACAATTTTGGGGTGAAGTGTCTCAGGGACACAACGACATGCAGTGGGGTTTGAACCTGTGACCCCCTGATCCGAACACCAACGCACTAGTCCACTGCGCCACACGCCTCCGAGACATTAGAGATCACATTGATACACATGTTATTTTCAGACAAACTGTACTGCACTCGTTATAAGGGTCGAATTTAAACCGTGGCTAATGTTTACGACAAGAACTAGTTTGAAAACATCTCAATTGAATTGGTCAACTTGTCCGTCCAGTTTCCTGCAAAGCTCCTCACCTAACAACCAAAAACACATTAAGAGAACCATTGACCTCCATTGATGAAACGCTGAGTCACTGTTAGGGTTTTGGCTCAGATTCTCAGAGCGTTATTGATGCCTTTAAACAACATGTCAGTCTCTCCGCTGCTACCTTTCCCGCCTCCTACACTATGGTAGTAATCTCTGCACTTCTTTTATACGTAAAGAAAAGTATATATATGTAAAATCCATGCACTGATGTTGCTATAAACCAATTCTATCCAACAAAGTCCAACAATAATTCAAATGATTGAGACATTAGACATAATACATTAAACTGTACTGCACTCATTATAAGGGTCGAATTTAAACCGTGGCTAATGTTTACGACAACAACGAGTTAGAAAACATCTGAATTGAATTTGGTCAACTTGTCCGTCCACTTTCCGCCTCACTTAACAACCAAAAACACATTCAGAAAGCCTTGATCATGAAATCAAGTTACGGTGCTTATTAAGCATTTTAAAACGTATGTGGTAAGTTGCCCAAGTGCTTTGTTTTGAACGTTCAACAGTATTATAATCAAAAAGAGAAATATGAACGTTAGTTTTTACTGAAATGATCAAATAAAGTCAACATCTCTCAGTCTTTACTGAGCTGTGGGGTTTGTTCAACTTTTAAAAGATGTTGAATGGTGATACACACAGTGATAGATGTTAAGGACTAACGGTTATAATAAATACATTTGTATTGATTTTAAGATCTTTCCATAGTTCATACGTATTGGGATCATTTCGTGCGTAGCATATCAGATAGTGGGAATGCTGACACAGCATTCCCACTATCTGTTATGCTACGCACAAAATTCTTTATTATTCCGCCGGGTTATTTTGCGCTGCTTTTCTCCCACATTGAACATCGCAGAAACTCCGTTCAAACATCAAAACGTTCAGCTCGGTCGGGAATCGATGGCTATTACTTTTATCATTCATAACTTTCATAATTTCAGAGATACATCCCATAATACATCACATTTTTAACATGGAAGTCAATGGAGAACTCTTCAGACTTCAACAATCTTTATGCAACTTCAACTGCTAACTGCTCCTTCTTCAACTGCTAACTGCTCCTTCATACTTTCCCTCAGAAACCTCATTCCAACTTTAAAATGTCACACATTTTTCTGACATTATTCGTGTAACACAACTTTTAAATCTGATTCTTACTTTTAGAGATATTAAACATTGTTCAGACCTTGGTAAAGAGGCCTTCTTCAGATTTTAGACTGCGTGATGTCACAGCTAGAGTGGAGGATAGATTTAATTTTGCCTTCATATTTTCTTTTAAACCTGCCATAATTCCCAAACCCTACATTCCTGAGACATCATTTTTCATGACAAACGGAGGAAAACATCTCGTAGCTTGAAAGATAAAAAAAAATTAAGCAAAAAATTAAACAAAATGCCTCTTGAGGGCATGAAGTTACAAAAACTTTCAACATGTCTCCATTCAAACCCATTGTAAGTTCAGCCTCACCTTTCCCCACCACAGCAGCCGCACACCTTTAGTTAATCTGCCAAAAAGGCCACATTATTAACCCGAAAGTACACAAAAAGCACACTTCAGATGCTCAAGGTCCTTGACATGCTTCACGCTTTGAAATTTCACCGATATCTGTTACGGTTCTTCAACAAAACGTTCACATGTAAGAGGTTTATCTCATTCAGAACAATGAAAATGCTCTCCTCTCACTGATCACCATGGAAACCTTTGATCTCTGGACACGTCGTTAGCTCAAATATAAACACCTGTGTCATGGAACACGATGATGTCATAACTCCAACTGACATAATTAGAGCAGCAGACTAATGACGTGGTCACTGGAGTTTAACAGACTGTCTCAGCCTATTCTTTTCCGTCTGATGGAGACTTCATACTGACTTCAACATGTTCCACATATTTTAGACATTATTGGTGACGTATGCTTTTAGTTCTAAAGTTTTCAGTTCAAATATTCTGCTGCTTTTTCATGCATTTAGACTTTTATTTTCTTGTTCTTATTTCACATTCAAGTCCCCTCTATTCATGAACCCTTTAAAGTACTCAGCCACGCCACTTATATACCAGGTGCGACTGTTGCTATGTGAGTTCATCTTTCAAATACAAGGTTGCTTGTTTGATTCAAGCTCTTGTAGTCAATATGTCAAGGTATTTATCCCTAACATTTTATCAGCTAACTAATGACACACACTCAGAGGATCTTTATAAACGTTATGAGTATTACACATCTTTAAACATGACTCTTATAAATCACTTTTAAAACCAGCGATGCACTACAGTGTCAGCTTTTCTAAAATAGAAACTTCAATGTTCACATCTTTCTAAATGATTCTACTTTTCAATGACCTACAAATAATCCTAATAATAATCCCATTTTCAATCTTCCAACTGTTCATATTTTTTGGTCAATTAACAAACCTGTTAAAAATGTGTTGTTCAACAAATTCGAGCCTTTGCCACATTTATTTGATCACCATGGAAACCTTTGATCTCTGGACACGTCGTTAGCTCAAATATAAACACCTGTGTCATGGAACACGATGATGTCATAACTCCAACTGACATGCTCAGAGCAGCAGACTTCAGATAATGGTTAACGGTCCTGCCCTCAACAGCTCTACGTCAATTATGGGGTGTCATCATATGCCGTTTCCATGGAAACGCATCCCTCACCATAAAAGACGATGTCGCTATAACTCCTATGAAAATGTTCAAAAAGTGCTCAAACTTCACATGTGTGCTAACAGTCCAGCCGTGACGACATCTACGGGACAGTTTTGAGATTTCTTAAAATGCCGTTGCCATGGCAACACAATGCTCACCATGAAACATGGTTTTCTCATAACTTCAGAGAAAATGCTCCAAACGGTCCAAAACTTCACAGGTTTGGTAACGATGTAGCCATCAACGCATCTAAGCGTATTATGGGATGTCATCAAATGCTGTTGGCATGGCGACAGATCATTCACCATCAAGTTAGTTCAAAAGTTTGCAGTTCAAATATTCTGCTGCTTTCCCAAGCCTTTTTACTTTCTTTTCTTCTCTCATCACACATTCAAGCCCCCAGTGTTCATGTATCATTTCAATCTAAATTCTTCACTTTCTTCTCATTACATTTCAGCATAGCAGTTTAGCGTCAGCTTTTCAGCATAAAGCATTCCCACTAGCAATTTCTCCAGGAATTGCATTTTCTAGTTTGTATTAATGTGGACCGGAGGGTGACGAGCATAAGTTTCACTTTCCTTTTTTATTTCAATTCCAGCTTTGGTCATGAAGAATATGTTTCTCTGTTGTCCACGTTCATAAAGCATAAAACAACAGCATCAGAGCACGGTGCAGAGTCTCTAGATGAGTTTACAGTAGTCCGTTGTTCTTATTATACATCCATGTTGTAGTCCGCTGTATAGAGAACTGTAGTTTCCATAGTTTCCCCACAGCAGCAGACGCACATTCATGACGTCCGCTGGCGCATCATAAACACGTCGGATAGTGAAAGTGCAGTCGATTCTCTAAAGTACAGCAGTCTCTTCCTAAGTCCTTTTGAATTCTCCTATCCACTATCCCTTAACCCCGTGACGTTTCACACAGAGGTCAAGGGATAGACGATAGGGTAGACATTATAGCTTTTTTTGGACTATTCGACCGCAACCCAAAACTTGTTTCCAAGAAAAACTCAGATTCTCAGAGCGTTATTAAAGCCTTTTAAAGAGCATGTCAGTCTCTCCGCTGCTACCTCTCCCTCCTCCTACGAGCACAGAGGGGGGGGGGGGAGTCTGTTGTTTAACTCCATCATGTGTTCCTCTCCAAATAAGCATCTGTGTTTACACTTACATCAGCTGTTAGCAAGAAGTGACAGCCTTCCTCCTCTTTCCTCCCTCCTCTAACCTCTTTCCTCCCTCCTCTTTCCTCCCTCCTCCCTCCTCCCTCCTCCCTCCTATTTCCTCTTTCAGCTCCTCACATCTCCCTCTTCCTCTGGTTTTGCTCTACAGACTCAGAGAGCGGCGTGCCGGTGTCTGAGGAGGATTTGAAGATTTCAGATTGAATAAATTCAGTTTTTTAGTTTTGAACAAACCTCCGGCTTTAGAGGATCCAAGTGGTCTTCATCTCCTGCAGATCATTTGGGTTTCAAGCTGTTACAGAAGAGGAGTGTTGGAGTAAGAAACAACTTGTAGGATTCATGTATTAATGTTGACATAATGAGCTTTAGTTGGCATGATGTGAAAAGAGGAGGTAAGTTGTTGTTACAGAGCCACTGGATCACTTTCTTTAGAGTCAGTCTCTCTCTCTGCTCAGGGATTTATATCTGTGTTTTCAAACCCACTGAAACATCACATTTAGGAGCAGATCTCTGCAGAAATATCTGACCGCTCTTTAGACATTAGGCTTAGCTGTGGCGTAAAGCATCCTCCTCCCACAATGCACTGCAAACATCCTGCAGAAACCCAACTCTTCCTCACATCACAGGAGTCTTCATCACTCATTGATTTCTCTCCAAGTCATCGGAACAAGAGAGGAG
>CM062280.1:30393119-30408119 GCA_031216635.1 Dissostichus eleginoides
TAAATACATGTATTTCTATTTCTACGACTGATATTATTCACATTAAGACTCCACTGGTTCTTCAAATGTCTGAAGGGAAAGTGTGTTTGATGGTTTCAGCACCTTGGAGAGCTCCAGCTGTGTTTTTAAATAAGGAGATGTCACACATTCACACACTGCAGAAACAGACCATAATACAAACAATTAAAGGGCTTAATTATTGCATAATGAGCGGGATTTTATTGAAGTATCATCGTGAGTAAAAACTACATTTCATTTCATTCTTTCTGGCATGTATTTGCATTTTAAAATAATGTTGAATTGATTGCGCCTGTGAGATGTTGGCCATCAGGAGAGCGTTCATCAATTAGAAATAGAACAAAGGAATATGAAGCTAATTGATGATTAAAATAATGAATAAAATAACATTTATTTCATATCTTGAAGGAGGAATAAGAGCTGGATGTTCTCCGGCTGATCGTCTGACATGTTGGACTTAAAGGAGATTTAGAATTTAAAAACGATTGAATAGAAAAAAATAATAATGTAAATAAAATCGACTTGATTTTGTCTTTTTGTTGTGTCATTGTAATATATTTCGAAGTGTAATTCCGCACCAAAGTGTTCAAACTAAACTGTGATTCTGGAATGATTTTATAAATTGAACCACGAGAAAATAACATAATAGAAGAATTAAGGATAAATGTATTTGCTGGAGATTTTGTAAACATATAGGGGATTTAAAAAATCAGATTAACTTTACGTTTTAGTGTTTGGAGACGCGGAGCTCTGTGCGCGTTGGGGAGCTGTGGCGCCCCCGTGAGACCACTTCTTCTCCACTCTGTTCATATTAAAACATATTCAAAACTTAAAAAGGTTTAAAATAATAACTGTTCATCTTTATCACAATTTCCCCTGAGCTACAGATCGATCTTTGGTGATGAAAGGGCATTTTACGCACGGCATTACGCACAAGAAACTCCACTTGGATGAAGTTTAACCGTCTTATAATTATCAAACAGAGTTTAAAGATTTAGTTTTCTATCCAATTCGACTTTTCTATGCACAGTTAAATATCCTAAGAGACACAGATGCGTTTGGAAGAAGGTTAAAGTGTAAATTGATCTAATTTCGATGAAATAAAAACGGATATTTTGCAGGAGAAGTGCATTGAAATGTGGAAGAATCCCCAAATGAAGCGTCTGTTAAATAAACAGCTAAATTATGTTAATTTCAAACCAAACTGAGATTAAAGAGACAAAGATTAAGCATTAAAAATGTGAATAATGACAGCATAATTCATATGAAGGAAACAGGTAGATTTCCAGTAAAAACGCAAAATAAAACAAATTGTAAAAGCAGTTTTTATGCTTTAACAAACCCCCCCCCCCACATCCTCTTTCTCTCGTTACAAACAGGGTACAGATGTTGACCAAACACCAGAACAAAGACTATCAGAAATATCTAAATGGTGAATTTTAACCACAAAAAGCGGTGATGAGTAAAAGAAACAAGAAGCCAAATTGAGTCAGACTCGCGCAACATGTCGTCCATGCAACATGCTTTGAATTCAACGCAGAGAAGTTTCCTTAAAATCAAATATGCACGAAAATCCGCCGTCTCTCTCAAGTCATTATGAAGGTGTGTAAAGTTACACACAATAACCCAAATTAAAGACAACACCTCCAACATGTCAGCCACGTTAAATGCTCTGTGTTTAATGAACACAAGGTCCCTTAAAAATGCAGTTTTACGCAATAAATCACGATGGAGTTTCGCCTTTTAGAGTCAAGATAATGTTGTAAAGTGAAACTCAACGAGACGAGATGAAGACAGCAGCTTTGAGATGCTACCCATGCTCACTGTGTGCAATTACATGTATTAAAGTACCTTAAATATGAGGTTTAAAGCTAATAACGACTAGTCATCATGCATTTGGGTAAAGTAACGATGAGCCGAATTGAAGACAACGCGTCATCTGTCCAAACTGCTTTGAATTAGAGAAGTTTAATTCAAATCTGCACGCGGAGGAAATTAAGATCTTCTGGAGTGAATTTCGTGCCGAAAGTTGAGTATATATTTGGGGTAAAGACTCACCAGACAGAGCGCGACGCACAAACACACCCCCTTCATCTTCATCCTCGCGGAGCTCAGAGTCCACGCGCTGCGGTCCATAGATCCACGCGCACCGCCTCACAGACCCGCGGGAAAACACACAGCGCACCGCATCATGTTGGGTATTTTTTTGGGGGGGGAGGAGGTGATGGTGGGGCGCGTGGGTGGTGGTTTTGGGGGGCGCGAAGGGTGGTTAGTTGAGAGTTAATCCAGGTTCCTGATGGAGCGGTTTTTGACGTGTACGCGGCGGAGGGAGCGCTCGTTGTGAGGAGCGCGGCGCGGCGGTGCATTTTATAGGAGGCGCGCAAAGGGAGTGAGTGAGGGGGGAGGAGGGGGGGGATACAACGGGAGGAGATTGGCTCAAGTTGTTTTACTCTCTCTCTCTTTTTCATAAACTAACTCTATTCCGTTCTTTTTAATCAAACCTCGAGCCGCGGTTTCAGATCTATGTATTTTTACTTTGATCCATCTTCTCTTCTTCTCCTGTTATCTGATCTATTTCTTAGCACTGTCATTCAGGTGTGTCGCTCTGTAAAGCCCACTGAGACAAACCTGATTCGTGCTTTTGGGATATTTTAATAATCTTTGATTGGATTTGATAAACAGCAAAGGAACTAATGAGTGAGAATAAACAGCTAAAGCAGAAATTTCAGCCAATCAAATGTAAAGATCAATAAAAGTAATATGTCAACACGTCAACACGTCAACACGTCAACACGTCAACATGTCAACACGTCAACACGTCAACATGTCAACACGTCAACACAAAACACAAAACACAAAACAATCAAATTACAAGACAACAGAAAATAAAACTCAAACTGCCTCTTTTCACCCTCTGTCTGAAACCAGAGCCCATTCTGCTCTGATTGGTCAGCTGGCCGGCTCTGTTGTGATTGGTCAACCAGCTTAGAGATGTCCCGCCCCTTAGCCTATCACGTACAATGTGTTGGAGCGCTAGCCAATAGGAGCAGCGCGAGTGTTCCACAGTGATGTCACTATGTTCCAGAAGTAAACAAAGGAGTCCAATGGAGGCGTGTCTCATGACGTGTGCGTCCCTCAGCTTGTGATCCACGACATATAATTAAAACGCCAAACCTGAAAGACAGTTTTAAAATAATTAAACTGTCTTTAATGTATTTAATAGACATTAAAATCATGAGTCCTCCATCTCCAGAATCAAAGAGCAGAACATGTTGAACCTCTGAAGTCTCCTGAGGACTGCTCTGTGTAACAAACACACATCTCAAACCATTACCATGCATTCAAACAGTTGGTATTAGACTTAAAAACACATTAAATAACCCGACTTTGACCCTGAAGTGAAGCTACTTCTGTTTCTGCTTCACTGTGAAATAACATTCTGCATTTTACACTCTGACTACCGTTATCCTGCAGCTTCTTCATCACTCTGTTTATGTTCTTGCCTCTCTATTGTATTGTCTGTCTTTATCTGTGCCGTCCGCTCGCTGTAACTCTGTCCTCTCTGTGGGACTAATAAAGTTATTCTGATAACCAGAATGAATACACTACCAGCCAACCTGTTCAGACTAATGGAGAAGTACTTAGTGGCACCTTAAAGTCCTGCACATCTAACTGGTTCAAATATGATTTCTTACCAACACTTTATCCCCAGATGAACACTGACACCGCACAACCTGCACGTCGTCTGCTATACTTCAGATCTGATGTTTTTAAAATGCTTTACTTTGATATGATCTAATCGTGGCATGGACAGGTTTAGGGTGATGACCATGGCAAGTAGAGTTATTAGAATTGATTAGGGTTGGACCAATGAAACGCGTAGATTAAAGAGACGGATGATTTTGGAGGCACTACTTTCTACGCTGGATGGAAATCTGGAAATCTGGACTAATCCATTTTTGCATATAAATCACAAATAATGTTCTTGAATGAGTTTGATTTCATGCAAACGTTCAAGAAATGGTGTAAAAACTCAAATGTATATTAGACTAAATAATAAGGATTGTTAAAAATCCAACACCACAGGCCTCTGAGTCAGATCGTGTACTTGAATAAAAGTAGAAGTACTCTGATCTTGTACTTGAGTAAAAGTAGAAGTACTCAGATCTTGTACTTGAGTAAAAGTAGAAGTACCAGAGTGTAGGAATACTCTGTTACAGTAAAAGTCCTGAATTCAAAATGTTCCTCAAGTGAAAGTAGTAAAGTATTATCATCAAAATATAGTGAAAGTAGCGACAGTAAAAGTAGTGATTGTGCAGATTGGTCCATTTCAGAATAATATATATGATATGTTTTATAATGATTGATCATGAAAGTGTTCTCAAAGCTGGTAAAGGTGCAGCTAGTTTGAATGACTTTGTATACTGCAGGGTAGCTTGAGGATTTACTCCAGGTGGAACTAAAGTCTGATTTAACACTTGGTTATATTTCACATCATTCATCCACATCTGTGAAGTAACTAAAGGGATTAAATACATGTAGTGCAGGAAAAGTACACCATGTACCTCTGAACTGTAGTGGAGTAGAAGTACACAGTAGCATAAAAGGGAAATACTCAAGTAAAGCACAAGTTTGTCAAAATTGTACTTAAGTATTTGAGTATATGTACTGAGTTACTTTACACCACTGGTGTTGGTGGTGTTGTTGAAACACTTCAGGAGGTATACTGGTAGCATTATAAGACCATTAAAAGGTGCTATAAACTGCAGTGTTTCTCAAATATGTCTCTAAGAGGACAGGAAGTATTCAATCCCTGCAGCATCAGGTCCAATAACAGTACTTGAGTAAATGTACTTAGTTACTTTACTCTGCTTCTCCATCAAACAGCTGCTTCCTCTCTGCCGCTCGGAGGATAATCAGGAGGTCAAGTCTCTGATTCTCTAAAGGAAACCTTCTGGGGCCATTCAGAAGAAATTACAGGGTAGCATTCCCCTAATAGCTTAGCATCGGTGTGGGGAGGAAGAGGGAAATAAAGAGGGGGGAGAGGAAGAGGACGGTCGAACAGCTGAGTGACGCTGGCATCGATCCACGGACGATTGTGAGGGCAGATGTTGAGCCGAACCATCTGCCATCTCGAGTGTCACTCCAAACGCAAAGAGAGTCAAACCGAACCAGAATACCAGAGCTTTCCAGCAGGAAGTGGAGGGGGGGAGGGGGGGGGTGACAGATACAAATGGCCGAGCAGAGGGTCGGTCAGGATGCAGCTGCTACACATCAAACCCTTCCTCATCACAATCAGATCCTCGGAAACGGCAATCATTGAAGGGCGAGCATTCAACTCAGATTTAGCTTTCTGAGAACTTCCAGAAGTGAACTCGGGAACAGCTGGACGTCTTTATGAGGGAGGAGAAGAGATATGTTGAATAAACCAACAACCTGACTCACAATCTCAAGTCCAAAATGATCGTAATGCTTCCACTAAGAAAAGTAGCCGTACGAACTGGGGAAAAGAAACATAACTTAAAATTAACAGCAGGGTTTTCTGTCTCTGTGAGTTTTCTTTTCAGCGTGGATGGACACTCCGGCCTCCGTGGAATCATTGGAGGAGCTGGCATTCAACACACTCAGATTTAGCTTTCTGAAAACTTCCAGAAGTGAACTCGGGAACAGCTGGACGTCTTTATGAGGGAAGAGAAATGTTAAATAACCCAACGACCTGACAAACTATATTGAGTTCAAAATGATCGTACTAAGAAAGGTAGTCGTACGAACTGGGGAACAGAAACTTTATGTAGAGAAGAACACCGACACATGAAGCACACGATTACGTATAAACCTAAACTAAATCTAAAGCAGGATATTATATACACTAAGTGTGTAAGGTTTATACGTAATTGATTATTAAATTAAATATAAATGTACATTGTGAGGTTAAAGTCCAGTTATCCAAGAGAAGCTCTGGAGCAGAGAGTTTTGGGGTATTTGTGGATTGTTTAAAAGGTAAATAAACTTCAGAAAGATTAAAGGATGTTGCAGACACAATCAATGGTTTACTAGACCATCGCAGAGAGCTAGAGTTCTGTGTATACATGTACCATCACACTCCATCCATTCGTGTACACATGTACCATCACACTCCATCCATTCGTGTACACATGTACCATCACACTCCATCCATTCGTGTACTAACGTACCATCACACTCCATCCATTTGTGTACTAACGTACCATCACACTCCATCCATTCGTGTACCAACGTACCATCACACTCCATCCATTCGTGTACACATGTACCATCACACTCCATCCATTCGTGTACACATGTACCATCACACTCCATCCATTCGTGTACTAACGTACCATCACACTCTATCCATTCGTGTACTAATGTACCATCACACTCCATCCATTCGTGTACACATGTACCATCACACTCCATCCATTCGTGTACCAACGTACCATCACACTCCATCCATTTGTGTACTAACGTACCATCACACTCCATCCATTCGTGTACTAATGTACCATCACACTCCATCCATTCGTGTACACATGTACCATCACACTCCATCCATTCGTGTACCAACGTACCATCACACTCCATCCATTCATGTACCAACGTACCATCACACTCCATCCATTCGTGTACTAACGTACCATCACACTCCATCCATTCGTGTACTAACGTACCATCACACTCCATCCATTCGTGTACTAATGTACCATCACACTCCATCCATTCGTGTACTAACGTACCATCACACTCCATCCATTCGTGTACTAATGTACCATCACACTCCATCCATTCGTGTACTAATGTACCATCACACTCCATCCATTTGTGTACTAACGTACCATCACACTCCATCCATTCGTGTACTAATGTACCATCACACTCCATCCATTCGTGTACTAACGTACCATCACACTCCATCCATTCGTGTACTAACGTACCATCACACTCCATCCATTCGTGTACCAACGTACCATCACACTCCATCCATTCGTGTACTAATGTACCATCACACTCCATCCATTCGTGTACCAACGTACCATCACACTCCATCCATTCGTGTACCAACGTACCATCACACTCCATCCATTCGTGTACACATGTACCATCACACTCCATCCATTCGTGTACTAACGTACCATCACACTCCATCCATTCGTGTACTAACGTACCATCACACTCCATCCATTCGTGTACTAATGTACCATCACACTCCATCCATTCGTGTACCAACGGGACAAAACAAACCCTACATTTACAGTTTTCTCCAAATGAAGTTCTGCAGGTATAGATCCGTTATTTAGACACAGTCAGTCAAATAAATAGTGAAAACTGAAGAACATCGTTCTGGTGTCCAAAATCCTGCAGAATACAGCCCCTCCCCCTCTTAACTCATTGGTTATCATTCTCAGTCACAGCAATACAAACTGGAACTCTCTACCCACTGAAATCAGACAAACATATTTTCCCACCTTCACAGCTCCCTTAAAAACATGGTTCACTGAGAAACTGCACACACTCGTCTGTGTTGGATATGGAGTGTGTGTTACATGTTGTGTTACATGTTGTGTTACATGTTGTGTTACATGTTGTGATCATGGCTGTTTCCCCTGGTTTCTGTTGTGTGATTGTGATGTGCTATATGTGAGATGTATGTAGTACCGTGTGTTGTCATTGTTCTCTTTTATCCTCTCTCCTCTATCTCCTTGTCTTTCATCCTTTCTTTATAACTAATGCTGTTGATGTGTTGTGATTTTAAAAAGATGTCTATTATCATCTGATATTAGCAATGTTTGCTAAAGCTGCCCATTTACTGTTTTCAGTGACAGTTGATCAATGGGGACTGTCCACGACACTATACACCAGTGGTTCTCAAAGTGTGGGGCGCGCCCCCCCATGGGGGCGCAGGGGCATGACAGGGGGGGCGCGAGAGACCAGGAGAAAAAATTGTTATTTATAAAAAAAAGAAAAAAAAAAAAAAAATGATTGATTGGAAAAGAATATGATACAGTACAGTACAATTACGTCTGGGTCTCTGTGTTTCATTCAAGCTCGGCTCTGTGTGTGTGTGGAACCAGCCATTTTGTGTGCCTGCGTGAGCGAGCGACCCTATATGAGGTCCACTCACCACCTATGAAAATAGCACTTTACCCCTGCTTACACCTATATGCCGTGAGCTGATTATCGAGCCTTCATTGTAACAGTCGCGGGTACACTGTGTGTGTGCGTGGGGATTGTTGCAGTAGAAAATTCAACTGTAGCGCCCAGTACATTAATGGGAAACCCTAAATGTTCGAGCACCCTCTATGAAACGTCAAGCTACCCCACAGCACCCCCAAAAGAAATCTCTGGCGCCGCCACTGAGCCTGCAAGCCCGTTTTGAAGAGATGTGCAGAGCAACACAGGCTCATTGCAGCCACTAATGCTGTGATAAGAAGACACATTTTTTTTCCAAATATCAGCATTTTCTTTGCAAAGTGGCAAAGCATTATAACTTATTGTTCTAGCAAAGGGATTGCACAATTGTATTATGTATTTATTTTTTGGAGCACACAGACTTATGGAGCATTGTTTTATTATCACTGTTCTAGCAAAGTGATTTTTTTGAAAGGAATGCTCACGTTCATATTGATGTATTTTAATAAAACTGGGGGGGGCCCGACTTTTTTTTTTCTCCAAAGGGGGGGCCTGACAGAAAAAGTTTGAGAGCCACTGCTATACACAGATACACTAAACAACAACAAACATGTGTACTGCTCCTGAACCTCCAGTCTCTTTGCTGTATCTCCTCAGAGAGCAGCTGCTGGTGAGCAGGAGTTTGCTGACGCTGAATCACAGGTTTCTGAGTTCAATGGGTGCTTTCTGACCTCCTCTGGAGAGGTAAAGGTATTCCTGTCATTGTCGGTAACTGCCTCTCTGTTTCCTCTTTAAAGACAGACCCTGATGGAGGAAGTGCTTTATTTGATCAGCAGGAGATGATCAGTTAAAGCAGACATCTTTTATCTGTCTGAAGAAGAAGAACTTGGAAACAAAGACTGCTGCGTAGATGATCTTTACAGTTTGACCCGCGATCCTTAATCACATTTTTCCTGCAGATCTTGATGTCTTCGAGGTCGCCGCAAAGTCGCCCGTTTGAAGTGGGGTTTCTACAACATGGCTTAATTGATCAGGGCGGCCCTTTCTTCTTGGCAGGGGGAATTTAATTGGAAGACGTGATTACGTGAAGTGCTGATTAGAGAGAGGACCAGAACCATGTCTCTGCTTTACTTCCCAACATCCGATCATAATCAGGCGCTCTGGTGATAAAGGCAATTACATGACTTCAACAAGCAGAGGACAACAATTTAACCAGTGCAGGAATAGCATAATTAAAGCTAATTGTCAATCTACACGAACCAATCAGAGCCCTCAGGGTCCGTCTGCAGCCAAAAACACGGGGGGGACTCAATATGCAGAATATGACTTGATGCTTGACCTCCGTTTGAGCCAGAACAGCCAGTGAATCCCAGTTTGATGAAGCTAGCATGCTAACATCTTTTTAGAAGTCAGAATCAGAATCAGAATCAGAATCAGAATCAGAATCAGAATCAGAATCAGAAACAGGTTTATTGCCAGGTAGGTTCACACATACGAGGAATTTGACTTGATGTCACGGTGCAGACGCGTTATATATATTATATATTGATTGTTGTGCTTTTATTTATGTCTTATTCTGTGCATAGGTATACATGTGTTTGTTGATTGTGTATATTTAGGTATATACATATTTGTATACATATTTGTATTTTTGTATTTGGGATTGTGGGAAACGGTATTTCTCTCTGTCTGTACACACAAACTGAGAGATTGAAAATAAAGTTGACTTTGACTTAATCTCACATGTTAGTTAAAGTACGACGTGCTGTCCACCCAGATATCTTTCCAGAAAAGTGTAATTATTCATAACTCACTTTTGTATTAATGATGCGATGTTTATATCTAATGTATAGCAATTGTCTGTAATAAAAACGCCAATAAATCACAATTGTTTTACCACGCTGCATGCACCACAGTCTGGGAATGCACCTATGCTTTTGTGTCATATTTCTATCATGTAGAAAAAATATATAAAAATATATACAAATAAATATGTATATCCTATATATACACAATCAACCGACACATTTGGAATACAGTTGATGTTCAATCTGCCACCCTTAATGACAATAGATCATCCTTGAATAATTGTATTTCCATTTAATATCTCAGAGAAGATAAGAGAGGACTTTATTTATCCCGAAGGAAATGTTGTGCCAGAGTTACAAAGATACAATAAACGCAGCAGCATGATAATAAAACTGTTCTAACAGTGCATAAAAAGAGCAATTCAATATCTACAAAGTACAGAAATCAGGAGAACTGGGAGTTTTACACGACGTGATCGAGTCCCAAAAAGGATGGAAGCCCTCTCAGAATGGACATACAGTTTAACCTGAAAGATATATATTTGAGTAAGGATTTGGACTATTGCATGAATGCATCACACTGTAGTTTGACTCACTGTCTGCAGACCTCCAGCTGTGAGATGCTTTTGTGTCATATTTCTATCATGTAGCGTAAATGGACTACAGTTGAATTTCATTTTGCAACCTTTAATTTTTGTATTCAGGATTTTGGGAAACGGTCTTTCGATCTCTCTGTCTGTACAAACAAACTGAAAGATTGACAATAAAGTTGACTTTGACTTAATGACAATAGATCATCCTTGAATAATTGGCATGTCATCCATTTAATATCTCAGAGAAATCAGGAGAACTGGGAGCCCTACACGACCTGATCGAGTCCCAAAAAGGATGGAAGCCCTCTCAGACTGGACATACAGTTTAACCTGAAAGATATATATTTGAGGAAGGATTTGGACTATTGCATGAAGGCATTACACTCTAGTTTGACTCACACAGACCTCCAGCTGTGTGATGCTGCCCTCTGCTGGAGAAACATCTGCACAGTCAGAGAGCTTCAGAATCAGAAACAGGTTTATTACTGTCGTGTCAAATGATCTTATAATCCTTTAAAACATATAGTCTTATACTCTGATTGCCTTTCACTCTGTTAAAGTGTATTTTTAGTCTTGTTTGTGTTGAACAGAGACAGATGTTAAGGATTTACATTTCAGGAGGTAAAGGAAGTTAAAGGTGGATTTGCAAATGGGTTAAGGACTTTCTTTTTGATGTTTAAGGGTTAAATGATGGGATGGAGGAGCAGCTGTTTCCTCTCATGAATATATAGAGAGACTGAAAGCAGAACTTCTTTCTCCTCTGAGGATGAAGCTGCTCTGTTCCTGCATTTCAGATCCATTTCACTTGTTTATTGACTTCCTTTATTACTTTATTAAATATAACAAAAGACAAACTTTGTGCATGACTCACTTATCAGTTTCTCTTGAGAGTTTCCTCCACAGTCACCAGGTAGGTTGACACATACGAGGAATCTGACTTGGTGTTTTGATGCATACATAAACATATTCAAATTAAAAACACAGATGGAAAACTATTTGAAGAAAACTATAATAACATTAAAAGAAATGTTAAAAAATATAGTAACATATAGCAGAAAATAGCAGTATTTACATTGAATAGGATTGAAATCGTAGAATTGGAATAAAATATGACGGAGTTTTCAGATTGATGCTCAGAGACGCTTTGATTTCAGATCGTATATTTATTGTAGATTCATCTTGAAAGCGTTGCACTTTAACGAGGCAGAACATTTGACTGAAATGAGTCCATTGGTTCACGTGTTTCCAGGCTCAAACTCTAACAAATACAACATTTGTTTTTGGGATTTCACCGTATCAGAAACACGTTTTTTATAAAGAAAAGACCAACAATAATATTTTAACATTAGAAATAAAAATAGAGAAATATTTTGCTGGGAAAATCCTGAATGTCCTCTTCCAATCTGAGAGTAACATGATAACAAAGGTATCCCAACTGTAGCTGTGTGCATGACAGGATGTATGATTACCTAGAAGAGCATCAGGACTGTTTGAGGCATATGATAGCTATGTGATTAACATGATGATTCAGCCTCTATGGAGAGAGACATATGACAAGCATGATCATTTCTGACGTGGAGCTAATCTGAACTAAACATTGAATACTGCTTTCTATTCCTCCATCTTGTGACTGTGTAACTCCCTCTCTTGGATATCAGCATGTGAAGGACACTGTAGATTTCTAGTCAATCATTATCCTGGTGATTATTTCGCAGATAAACCTATTAACTCCGCCCCCTTAAAAAAATAGTTAATAGGTTTATCTGCGAAATAATCACCAGGATAATGATTGACTAGAAAGCTACGGTAACACTTTACAATAAGGTACACAAAATGTGCTTAGTAATTCCCATCACTACAAGATCATTTTTCACTTTCGATACACAACCTGAGTGAGCCAGATTCACCGAGCAACAAGTGACGCGACGCTCAGACTGAATTCTCATTGGCTCAGACGGAGCTTGTGTTAACTCCCTTCTGTGTTTCTCTCTCATTGACATCCCGCTCTGCAGAAAGGACGGCTGTGTTTCTGTGGATAAAGAACCTTTCAGACAGAAAGCCTCGTGAGATCAAGATGAAGATGTTGCTGTTTCTGCTTCTCCTGGGAATAGTAGGCCCACACTGCACATCTGCACGTGAGTGTTTTGATTCTTTACGTTGGAAAATAAGAAGTGCTTCATGTGTTCATGGGCTGTGGGAGTTTAGAGTGTGATAGTCTTAAATGGTGGTAAATGGTGTACTTTTACTCCACTACATGTATTTAATCCCTTTAGTTACTTCACAGATGTGGATGAATGATGTGAAATATAACCAAGTGTTAAATCAGACTTTAGTTCCACCTGGAGTAAATCCACAAGCTACCCTGCAGTATACAAAGTCATTACAACTAGCTGCACCTTTACCAGCTTTGAGAACACTTTCATGATCAATCATTATAAAACATATCATATATATTATTCTGAAATGGACCAATCTGCACAATGACTACTTTTACTGTCGCTACTTTCACTATATTTTGATGAGAATACTTTTCTACTTTCACTTGAGGAACATTTTGAATGCAGGACTTTTACTCAAGTACAAGACCTGAGTACTTCTACTTTTACTAAAGTATTATATCTGAGTACTTCTACTTTTACTCAAGTACAAGACCTGAGTACTTCTACTTTTACTGAAGTACAAGATCTGAGTACTTCTACTTTTACGAAAGTACATGATGTGAGTACTTCTGCTCTTACTAAAGTACATGATGTGAGTACTTCTACTCTTACTAAAGTACATGATCTGAGTACTTCTACTCTTACTAAAGTACATGATCTGAGTACTTCTACTCTTACTAAAGTACATGATGTGAGTACTTCTACTCTTACTAAAGTACATGATCTGAGTACTTCTAATCTTACTAAAGTACATGATCTGAGTACTTCTACTCTTACTAAAGTACATGATCTGAGTACTTCTACTCTTACTAAAGTACATGATGTGAGTACTTCTACTCTTACTAAAGTACATGATCTGAGTACTTCTCTTACTAAAGTACATGATCTGAGTACTTCTACTCTTACTAAAGTACATGATCTGAGTACTTCTAATCTTACTAAAGTACATGATGTGAGTACTTCTACTCTTACTAAAGTACATGATCTGAGTACTTACTAAAGTACATGATGTGAGTACTTCTACTCTTACTAAAGTACATGCTCTGAGTACTTCTACTCTTACTAAAGTACATGATGTGAGTACCTCTACTCTTCCTAAAGTACATGATGTGAGTACTTCTACCTCCTCTGGGGACCATCTAATATCTAAGCAGAGCTCCCACTGGGTCATGGTGTCTGTGAAAGGATAGAAGCACCTTTGAATATATAGTATTGCTCAGGTTTGATGAGGAGATCTTCCAGTCTTGAAACACATCACCCTCACACCTCTCTGCTGTGGAGCTTTATCCTTTCATTTCTTAAAGTCACAAGATGGCGTTGTTTTCCTGCTGAAGCCAAACCACTTCCTGCTTTGTTGCACAATATTTAATACCGGTCACTAATGTAACGTTATTTATTAATTATCTTTATTTCCCTTTAACTTTATTGTTCACGCTCATCAGAAAATATAAAGTGAAATCTGTAAAGAAAAGTACATATTTAATTATTTTATATTAGATTCAACTTTGTTGTCATTGCACAGAGTACATGTACTAAGACAACGAAATACAGGTAGCATCAAACCAGAAGTGCAGAGCAAGTAGTAAAGTGCAGAGTGATGTGTAGTATAATATATATATATATATGAGGATATAAACAAAGAGAAGTATTTACACTATGAACAGTATAAGGAGGTATACACATTATGAATACTCTATAGATCAGGTATAAATACACACAGTGTAATACAGACTCAATACACAATAAATATGAATATATATTATAGACCGTTATTGACATTAAAAATGATATTAATACATATGAGTTGTCCATATCAAATGTAGTTGTGTTCTAAATCCAGAGAAGTGGACGTAAGTGAAAAAGTCCCTGAGTATCCAGGGGTTTGGTTTCTGATTGAAGAGCAAACAGCAGAAGAAGAAATCATATAGAACCTGCTCCCTGTCATTATACATGAAGAACATAGAGATAGATCTCTGGGAATCAGATCACAATTCAACGAGGTCAACATCAATATACAGTTCCTGTTGTTGTTGACATGTCTGCTTTACTGTAGTCCTGCATACTGAGAGAACATCACACTGATACTGACATGTACTGAGAGAACTATATGATGCTGTTTAGTAGATCCAGAAATCAGGAGCTGCTGTTATTTCTGGATATCCATGTATTACAGATATATGTATCCATGTATTACAGATATATGTATATATATATATATATATATATATATATATGTTTCTCTGACTCTTTGAACAAACACTTTCTTTTAAACTC
>CM062280.1:30413119-30418119 GCA_031216635.1 Dissostichus eleginoides
GAACACTGGGACAAGTACCGATGTGTGTTCCAGCTCTCTGGGGTGAAGGACCAGGTCATCAGACTGGACTCAGCTGTGATCAGGACCAACAGAGGTAAGACTGCATCACAACGGCTCGACGGTTACTAACAATCAACAGACCCTGACAACATGTCATAGTCTCTCTCTCCTGAAACATGGGTCTCAGGGGAGAGACACTAAGAATGGTTCAAGACAAACCCAGCATGACACCACGAGGAGAAAGGGGCCCTTCAGGAGCCTCAGACCTGATGCCCATCCTGAAGAAGCTTCCTTCCTCCGTTCAGATTGAGACTTCCTGTTGTTTCTGCTCCACAGGGAATCCCCTCCTCCTCCTCTTCATCATCGGTGCTGCAGTGGCTGCTCTCGCTCTCCTCATCGCTGGGATTGTATTCCTGGTTTACAGGAAGAGGAACGGTGAGAGACCAATCAGAAACCTTGTCTCATGAGTTCTCAGGGTTTTTAATGGAAGGCTTTGAGGTAGCAGATCAAACTCAGAGCTCAGTGTAATGTTGGTATGGAAAGCACTTGGTGTGTTTTCTACAGGAATGATCCGTGTTGTCTAGTTCCTTGTTGTGTACGGGGCGTGGATTGAAACACTTTTCTCTGCTTCTCCTTTCAGCCAATAAAAGCACCCCTCTCCTGCCTCCAGCTCTGAGCTCACTGAGAGACTGAACCAGCCATCAGAGTGAGGTGCTTCACATCAACTTTCCACCTGTTGTCACAGAGCTCTCTCTCTGCTCTCAAACCTCTCCAGCTGCAGCATTAGAGTTCAAACCCTTCTGCAGAGTGACCTCAGAAAGGCACCATGCTTTCAGAAACACAAATAGAAAATCAATGACATCAGTTCAATCAAATAGTGTCACACCAATTAGAAACATTCACCTGTACATCAGAAGCAAATCAAAGAACTGACTCCGGCATATTTCAGGTCTGAATCAGGTAAACATGTTCTGTGTCTTTAGGTTTATGCATCAGGGGGCGCTGCCACCACATTCTCCCCGTAAACTGTTCATTATTCATCATCTGATCAATAACTGATCAATAACTGATCAATAACTGATCATATTAGGGTTTGGACAGAGGAATCACGTTATTTGGATCATTTGGGTTTCACATAAAAAGGTGGCTTTCCCTCTGATTATGTATTTAAACACACAGACACACACACACACACACGCACACACACACACACACACACACACACACTCAGGTAGCAGCGAGTGATCTTGTTTTCCCTCTCTGAGCTTTTCTAAATGAATCAAAGTATGTTTCTTTATTTCTCACATGTCTCTTGAATTGGTTTTTAAAACATAATAGTGTTTGTGATTTTGATAATGTTGCTATTATTTAGGGACAGGGAGGTTTTGTGTACATAGCCAGCGGACTGTGACGTTCTCTTTAGTTTGGGCTTCAGAGGTGAACGTGACATTAAGTCGCTCTGCATTGTTAACCCTTTCCTGTCCGTGTTGCACTTTCCAATAAAACCCATCTCCCAAATGTCCGTCTTCTTGTCTTTCCAGAAACACATTTATTGGTTTCTCCTACCGTCTCAGACACTAGAGGAAAGTGGATTTGATGTGAAACTAAAGATCCAATGGTTTACTGCTTTCTAAACAGAAACAAATGAAAATGTTCTCTAATGGAGGAACATTTAACAAAATAAAGTAACTCTGAGTGATGTATTGATCTCTCTAATGTGTGTGTTATCAGTGTGTGTCGCTGCACTCAGCTGTTCTCAGAGCTCCTGCTTCAGAAACCTGTTGAGGTGAAATCTGCCCGGCAACTGATGACGTTACCATGACGACTGGGAATAATACAGTTCTGTGTTGTTAGGAACATTTAGTGAGGCTCAAACATTACCTTTGGGTTTCCATTGATCTAAAGTCATATCCATCAGAGACACTTTCACTTACAAACTCAATCACACTATATTATTAAATATGTATTATTACTATTATATTATTATTATTAAATATGTATTATTATTATTCTATTAATTACATTTTTTTTTAAATATGAATTGTACATTTATTTATTATTATTATGTAAAAATGTAATGTATTATTCTATTAATTCTTATTAAATAAGTAATATTATATTGATATCCAGATTATATCTACTGATTAATCTCCATCTGCAGGTACAAACACAATCCCCAAACCCTGAGAGCATCTCCTCTCCAGCACCTGATACTCAAACAGATCAAAGTGGACGTCTATTAAATGGTTTTATTTCTGAGATAACAGAAAGCAGGAAATGATGTTTGGCACATCCTGCGTCTCCGGGCTCACATTTCACCAGCAACCGGAAACATCCAAACCATGATGTCATCATCAGGTGACACATCGACCAAATCCATCGCCATGTTGTCAACAGGTGTGTGAATCCACAAAATGGAGACTGGAGGTTTTAGAGAGGAAGAGAATCTGTTTCTGGAGGTTTGAGGAACATTTCAGGAGTTTCCTCTGAGAGAGAGGAGATAAAGAGTGATCTGTGAAGAGTGATCTGTAGAGAGTGATCTGTGAAGAGTGATCTGTGAAGAGTGATCTGTAGAGAGTGATCTGTAAAGAGTGATCTGAAGAGTGATCTGTAGAGTGATCTGTAGAGAGTGATCTGAAGAGTGATCTGTAGAGTGATCTGTAGAGTGATCTGTAGAGAGTGATCTGAAGAGTGATCTGTGAAGAGTGATCTGTGAAGAGTGATCTGTAGAGATTGATCTGTGAAGAGTGATCTGTAGAGAGTGATCTGTGAAGAGTGATCTGTAGAGAGTGATCTGTAAAGAGTGATCTGAAGAGTGATCTGTAGAGTGATCTGTAGAGAGTGATCTGAAGAGTGATCTGTGAAGAGTGATCTGAAAAGAGTGATCTGTGAAGAGTGATTTATAAAGAGTGATATGTAGTGTGATCTGTAAAGAGTGATCTGTAGAGAGTGATCTGTAGAGAGTGATCTGTGAAGAGTGATCTGTAGAGAGTGATCTGTAAAGAGTGATCTGTGAAGAGTGATCTGTAGAGAGTGATCTGTAGAGAGTGATCTGTAAAGAGTGATCTGTGAAGAGTGATCTGTAGAGAGTGATCTGTAAAGAGTGATCTGTAGAGAGTGATCTGTAGAGAGTGATCTGTAAAGAGTGTTCAGGATATGACTGAAGGATTAGAGGAAAAAAACTAAATTAAGATAAGAAGTACTTTATTGATCTCACGTTGGGAAATGTTTGCGTTGCAGCAGAATAAAAAGTCATGGCATTGTACAAATTAAAAGACTAGAAATAAAAAATCCAAAATGTAAACATCTCAATGGAAATAAAATAACATTTTAAAAAAATATATATATATAGACATGTTGAATTTCAGATGTGCAGTAACAAAATATAAAGCAGGATATATACATAAGTATGTGAGGAATGGAATATTAAATATTAGATTGAATATAAATGTAAAATGTACGGTGTGATTTATAGTGTTGAAGTTCTGCTGTTTAAGTGGCCGTGTGTTACGAACTCAGAAACTCAGGGTATAGGACCCAATTGCGACCCAGGAGACAGAGGTAAAGTATTGGTAAGATACTTTATTTTCAATAGATGAACAGAAATAAACACTATCAAATCTCTGGATGAGATGACAAAAAGAGCACAAAAGAAAATGGCTCACGTAGTGAGGAACAAACACATCTTGGTATCAAGGAGAGCATAGATCTGACCTAGGCATGAGACAAGACGAACTGACGAAGAACACTGGGAGACTGGGGAATTTAAACACAGGATAACAAGACACAGGTGGGGACAATCAGGGGCGGGGCTGGTGCTGATGAGCACGGGAGACACACAAGAGGTGGATAATCAGGAAGCCTGGAATGAGGTAAATGGTGAGTGACAAAGCAACACAGGAAGTGGAAAACAATACAACCATAAAACAACATAAAAATGACTCTCTTAACATTTCTGTCGGTGCACAACACCGTGTCAGACCTGACCTTTACCTCACGACCTCTATTAAGCTTACCATTGATACAAAGATGCTGAATTGGCTGTAAATAGAAAGGATGTATGTTTCCATCATGTCTTTTCAGACGTGTGAAACCAGGCATGTGAAACTAGAACATTCTGACCTTTTGACCTACACACACTAAACATTCTAGATGGGGCAATAAAAGCGTAAAAGTTCCAGCTACCATTCAGAGAAGGCGCTTGTGGTTTTTGACTTGAGAGCGGTTACAGCGGGTATGAAGACAATGAGGCACAGGATGCAGGCGGCCTACACACAGGCTCGAATCAACTTCCTGGGCCAGCGAATCGTAGAGACAAGCTGTCCTTACTGTCTCTGTTAATAAATGAAGTCTCTGTTAATAAATTAAAGTATAAAGTTTGCATATTTGAAATAGAGATGTTTAAAGAAAAGACTTGATTCTAAACATGACATTGACCATTTGTTCTGCTTTCATGAAAAATGTTCATATTCCCTCTCTTTAAAATTGCATATTACTATAAGTACTATATATATACATACTATAAGTCTTTATTTGTTTTATTTTAACTTTACATTTTTAATTGTTCATTAAGTGAAAGTTGAACATATGTGACCTGCTTCTCCCTCAAAGATAGAAAAGGGGAAACCACCTGATGCAGAGAGGAGGAGGCAAGAGACTATAAAAGATGATGTGTGAAGAGAAAGGGGGGCTTTTGAGAGGCTTTTTGAGGCTTTTGAGGCTTGGAGTCTTTGAGAGCTTGAGAGCTTGGGGGAAGTTTTCTGAGGCCCGAGCCCTGGGCCTGGGCCTGGGCCTGGGCCTGGGCCTGGGCCTGGGCCTGGGCCTGGGCCTGGGCCTGGGCCTGGGCCTGGGCCTGGGCCTGGGCCTGGGCCTGGGCCTGGGCCTGGGCCTGGGCCTGGGCCTGGGCCTGGGCCTGGGCCTGGGCCTGGGCCTGGGCCTGGGCCTGGGCCTGGGCCTGGGCCTGGGCCTGGCCTGGGCCTGGCCTGGGCCTGGGCCTGGGC
>CM062280.1:30425619-30435619 GCA_031216635.1 Dissostichus eleginoides
TTGCTATGGCCAAGCTAAGTACATTTCATGCTGCACTAATATAGTGCACAATGATGCCTGAAAAGGCAGGAAGGAGGCAGGCAGACGTGAGGAGTCGTGACCCAGGCCTCCATCATATCAATGAGACGAGGAATCACAACGCACCAAAACAAACAGAAACAACTTGTGCTTTCAGGACAAACATCTTTGTTGAGTTTTTCTCCGAGGACCGAGGTTCGGATGTTTCCGGCAGTAGAAGAAGAAGATGGCAGAGAAGCGAAGGCAAAACACTTCCAGAAGAAGATCAAAGAGTTCATGAAGGCTCTTGTGAAATAAAAAGTATCAAAATGGGAAATAAAAAAAGAGGAAGGGGAACATCAAGGCTTCTGATGGACGAGGACTCCGACCGAAGAGACACCTCAAAACCCAGAGTGAGAAGGAGGCGCTCGATGGCGCCTGACTTTAAAGGTCCCCTATTATACTGTTTCTCATTACTTTATTATAGGTCTCAGATATATCCAGAGCCTGTCTCTGATTGGCTGAAACACCAAACAGATCATTGCAGCATCCCATAATCCCCTCTGTTTCAGCCCTGTTTCCAAAGTGCTGATTCTCTGTCTGTTACTTTAGATGAAAATAAGGAGCCCCTCCCCACGCCCCTCTGAGAGACATTTGGTTACAAAGAACTCAATGGTGCTCTAGGAGGAGATTCAGGTGATAAGGTGGGGGGGGGTTACCTTGGTTGCTGATTGGCTAATGGTTACACAAGACAAAACATCGTTATGACATCATCAAGTGGCCAAAATCTGATCAGCTCTTTTTCAGACAGGTTTTTATAGAAATGGATCAGGACAAAAAGAGAGAGAATCTTTGTTCCTGAAACTTTCAGAGTCTCTTTACACAGAGGGGACACATGTTGATGTAGAAGAGACATGTGTCCCTCTGTGTAAAGAGAGAGTCTCTTTACACAGAGGGGACACATGTTGATTTAGAAGAGACATGAAGAATTGGATTTTGCATAATAGGAGACCTTTAAGACGTCCGCAGGGAACAGTTTTCTGCATCAGGAAGAGAGAACCGTCTACATGTCGGCGTCTCCGTCGTACGCCAGCGTTAGAGGCTTCAGTCTGTTGTTCATCTGACGCCGCTGAGGCTTCTTTGGCTTTTTGCTGCGGAGAAACAAAAGAAAAAGAAGTTCAGAGAGTCTGATCCCTGCCGGGTGGAAGCCTGTGTGAAGCTGCGGTTAGTTTGAGATGGTGGAAAATGAAGGAGTGAAAACATGAGAAAATAATGTGGAGGTCGACCAGGAGATGGCGCCAGAGGAAAGGTAATAAAATAATGTCAACATGCAGGGAGAAAAACTGAGGCTGTGAAACATGTGTATCCGGGTATGTGTTATTGTATTGTATTTACAGTAACATGTATTTTATGAACATTTTAATTTGTAAATATAGATTTTCATATAAAGAATCCAGAAATATGACTTTTTCAGAATTCAGAATTTTGTTCCAAGAAGTTTGACGTGGTCCAAGAAATATGACTTTTTTTCAGAATTATTACTTTTTTCCAGATTTCTCTCAGAATTCAAACTCTTTTTTAAGAATTGACTTTTTTCAAAGAATTAGGATTTGTTCAAGAAATCCGACTTTTTTTTCCCAGATTTCACATTTGTTTCTGAATCTTACTTTTTGGTATTTACAGGTGTGTGAGGTGTGCTGGATGGATCTGCCTCTCACCTGCAGGAATGATGCTCTGAATGAGGCACGGATTAATTTAGGCACTAATGGAAGTGAGGCAAAGAGAGGTGAAGAAGTGAAGTCTAAGTGATGAGGGTCTCAAAAGGAGGAGGAGGAGGAGGAGGAGGAGGGGGGGGGGGAGGAGGAGGAGGAGGAGGAGGTGGGGGTTGTTGTAGCAGCGCCTCAAGATGTAGTTGTTGGTGTAGTTGGTGGTGTTGTTGTTGTTGGTCGTGCTCCTCTCTCTGGCAGGCGGGGCAGGTGTAGGGCAGGGAGTGGGGGTCCACCCAGAACCCCGCCTCTGATGGAGGCTTTGAACCCGACGTGCAGATAAAGCAACAGCAATAACTGAGGTGGTAAAGGAATGAAATGAAAATGAAATGAAAAGGACAAATGAATTGAAAAGCAGGGATGAAATGGAGGTTACATCTCTTTACGCACTTTTGTCCAAGAATTTCGACTTTATTCTGAATTATTTTCAAGAATTGTCTTTTTTCCCGGATTTATAATTTTTCCAAGAATGAACTTTTTCCAATAATTCAGATTTTTATCTAAAAACAAATTGACTTTTTTTTCCCAAAATTCAGTTTCTTTCAGAATGCTGATTTTATCCAAGAGTTGTTGACTTTTTCCCCAGATTCATGATTTTTCTTAGAATGTTGACTTTTTTCCCAGAATTCAGATTTTTTCAGAATTCTGTTTTTGTCCGTAATTATAATTGTTCAAAGAATTTTGACTTTTTTTCAGATTTTTTGTCTTGTTTCAAGAATTTACTTTTCCCCCAGAATTATGAGTTTTCAAGGTTTCTGAATTTTTTCCAGTAATTTTTCATTTTTCCCCAGAATTCAGACTTCGACTTCTGACGAGTGGAGAAATGCACTGATGGCATCCTGATAATTCATCATCTACTTTCTTTTTTTTAAGTCTTTTTTCCGAACAAATGACTTTCCTTCATTCTGACCTCCATTACATCACTGACTGCAGGTTGATGAAACATGCATGATGAATAATAAAGTGATGAAGAGAAGAAGTACAGACAGACGGTTATATAATAATATAAGTGTTGGTACGTTACCATGCTAAATACGTCATGGAGATGATGAAGACGAGCAAAACAAACGCTCCTGCTGCTACTCCGTACACCCAGGTCTTCATTTTCCCATCTGCAGAGAACACACACACACAGTAAATACACTGTAGGAATAACATTTCTGGCATGCAGTTCCCTGTTTAACCTGAAGGGGGCAGTAGAGTTACACATTAGTGAGGATGTGATATTTAGTAACACACACACACACACACACACACACACACACACACACACACACACACACACACACACACACACACACACACACACACACACACACACACACACACACACACACACACACACACACACACACACACACACACACACACACACACACACACACACACACACACACACACACACACACACACTGATTTAACACCAGTTTAAAACGTGTTATTTAACACATCTATAAATGCAAGTCTTCATCACACTGTCACATATATGTATGAGCCAGAGAAAAAGAAAAAAAAACTATATATAAATACTGTATTTTATCGACTGTAGTTTATCTAATTTTATTCCAAATAATAGTATTAAATTAAAATATTTTACATTAAATACAATATTATCATTATTTGAAAAAAGAGCAGCTGTCTCTGAACAACATGGATAAATAAAGTAATCTTACATTAAATGAGTTTTTAGTTCTTGACACATTTAGTTACTTCAATTAGCACTATATTAGAGAAGATTATTTGATTAGAAAATATTAAAATAAAGCTTTTCAGGAACAGAAATGTCATTTTTAAAATGTTCTTTTTCTTCCACTTTTATAAACCAAAACAAAATATTTTATTTAAAATGTGATTTGCCCTTTTGTCCTTCTCTGTAGTTTCTTCCGCTCCTTCTTTCTTTCCATTATTTGCTTTTCTCTTTCCTCTCGTTGTTTCATCATCCTGCATTTTTTCTATTCTTTTGTTGTTATTCTGGATTTTCTCCCCCTTTCCACCTCATTTTCATTTTCCCTTCTTTCAGCTTCTTTTCCCATTATTTCCCTTTTTGTATTTTTCCTCCTTTCTTCCTTTCTTCCCTCCCTTCACTCTAATTACTCCCCCTCCTTCTTTTATAGCTGAGTTAGCAATGATTTTGTGTTCTCAGCAATTACACACATTTCCACAAATTGCATTAGTTTGAATATATTGTAATGGGGTTCAGGCTTAATGAGATTTCCTTCTGTGGGAGGCAGGTCATTTTCTCAAATTACAATAAACATTACGTCAACAGTTATAGGATCATTCTTAAAGCTGTTTTTTTTGAAGATATTGTATTTTTACCCTACAGAAGTAATACAAAACATTATTTACTGTTTAAACTTGATTCTTATTTATATTTTTGATTCCTTCCCTTCCATTTTTCATATTATTATGAAGTTAATATGTGTTCAGCATGATTAGACAGGTGTTCCAGGGTCATAACTCACAAAATATGTGTGTATGTTTGTTTTGCTACCCTTCTGAGGACCGATCATTGAAAAACAACCCATTCTGTGAGGACATATATGTTTTGTGTGCTGTTGTGGCCTCCTGATGGAATATACTTCAAAATATTTTTGGGACATTAGTATTTCCTCCCATGTTACCTGGTCCAAAGGGCTGCAGGAACCAGGTGCGCCCCCCTCTGCCCGGGGAGCTGGCTTCAGGCAGGGTGGGGTTGAAGCCCCGGATCGTCTTCACGTCGGCCCGGTTGTCTCCGGCCGTCGGGATCTCCAGCACCGGATTACCGTGCACTGATCCAGGACCCCGTCAGAGGTCATGACCTCGGTGTAGCCGTCCTCACAGCCGCACACCCCCGCCTGGATAAGGGAGGAGGAGGATAGGGAGGTTAAACACAAAGATAAAACTGACTTATAACTCATAAAACATCTGCAGTTACTTTAAAGTTGCGATGCCCTTCGTGAAAAACTGCAGGCATTCATGTACTTTTTCCTAAAATACAACTGTGAAACTTAAGGTATTATAAAAGGCAAGACATGGTATTGCATTTTAAAAATAATATCCTAATCTTACACACACGTTTTTTCCAAGTTTACCAGCCTCTTGACATTTGCTCTTTATGTTTTACTTTACATCTATTTAAGATTACAGAGCAATAATGAAGACAATACATATATATAATAATAATAATAATAATAATAATACATGGGATTTGTATAGCGCGTTTCCGGATGCTCAAAGACGCTTTATATACAATCAGAACAGAAACAAAACTAAGAAAAACAATAAATCTAAACAATAGTCCAAATTAGGGGTTTCACCAACTACTCGACTAGTCGACTTGTCGACTACCTCTACCACTAGTCGGCGCTGTAGGCCCTAGTCATCTAGTCGTGAACAAAATGGAGGCAAACGTGGGAGATGAGGATGCCGACATTGGCGCTGAGGTGCTGCAAAATGCTCCAGCAAAACACGCCCGACATTCAGGGGTCCTCATTTTATGCGCAAATGCGCCGCACCTATGCGCTCTACAGTTTCAGTTTTAGCTCCGGCGCTAAAAGTTCACGAGCGTGCTCCACTAGCATCCCCTCTTTGAACAGCTGTTTGGACCTCATTTCGAGAGCAACAAGAAAACACGGGTCAACAGTGGCGCGGATGAGCTACGGGATTACTGCCAGCAGACACCCCATGTCCCCACAATGGATAACCCTCTGAAGTGGTGGGCACAAAACGCGAACCGCTTCCCCCGTTTAGCCAAGCTTTCCAGGAGCTACCTGGCTACACCAGCACCCCAAGTGAACGGATGTTTTCCCTGGCAGGCACCACTGTCACCCGACAGCGGTCAAGCCTCCTTCCCTCACATGTTGACTTTGGTCTTCCTTAACGCAAACCAAAAAACCTGGAAGGGTGGACATCCTTATCGAGGAGGACAGTGACAGCGAGTAAAGTGTTGCGCAATGCGCACTGGATTTACGTTGCATTTATTTCTTAACAGAGTTTTTGCAGTAGATTTGGTGAGTCCAGTTACTGTTTTTATTTAATCAGCCATGTAACCCAAATTAAAATGCTGCTTTGTTACAGTGTTTAACGTAACTGTATGCATTGCAATACAAAATACAGTTTTACACCTCTCTTTGTGTGTCTTTATGACGTAACAACTAGTCGACTAGTCGACTACTATTTTGAAAAACTTGTCGACTAGTAAATAATGGTAGTTGTGAAACCCTCCCATTTTACTCACACTTGGATTTGGAGTCCAAATCCAAGTGTGAGTAAAATGGGAGGGTTGTTGATCAGAGTTTGAAAGCTACAGTGAATAAGTGAGTTTTGAGAGATTTTTTGAAAGATTTAAGAGTGTTGGCCTTTCTGATGTGACTGGGAAGGGAGTTCACTGAAGGTAATTGATGCAGAAATGGGAGAGTCACATACGAAAAGAGAGAGGGGGAAAAACGAAAACAAACCGGGCTCAGGGGAAGTCGTGCTGAAAGTAGGCCAAGAATGGAGACCAGGTCAAAAAACATTCAGGCTTTTTTTTGGAGCTGAATTCAAGTTTCAGACAGTAAACATCTTATTGTTTTGTAGGTCACAGCTTTATTCTTGCTATCTTTATTACTGTTTTATATGAGCGCCAACTGGATTCCTATTTGGTTTTCTTATACCTCATGGAATGACAAAAAAGGAAATGCATTCTGTTTTATTTGGTCTTCGGGCAAAAAGAAGTTTGAAATTAAACACAATAATTATTATAATTTTGGCTTCTTTTCATCATGACCTCTAAAGATCTCTGTCAAACAATTATGGAAAATGTACTCGGAGCCTTTTCTTAGGTAAAAGTGTTAACTTGAGATACTGAAATGTTTATACACAAAAAATGACTTAAACATAAAAAACATGATATTTGAAAGGTTTTTCATAAGTTTTACACGTTCAGGTTTTGTGGCAGTATAAAGTGGCACAGTGAGAAAGTACCTCAAAGTACAGCACTTGAGTGAATGTACTGAGTGACTTGCCACCACTGAACATGAGTGATGACTTGTGCAAAATACTAACAAAACCTGACCAGAAAAACAAAGCAGAACAGAAGAAAACACATTCTGAATAAACAGGGATGGATGAAGAGAAACCGCAGGGGGGAGAGAAGATTAGGAAGGAGATCTTGAAGAATGTATCGTCACTCTCCCAACATCAGCTCTGTGACCCTGATTAACATCTGTCCACCTCCCTAAATGCCTTTCTACTCCATCTTTTACTACACAAACAAGCTGGGAGGGTTTCACAGTTACTTCCTTGTTTTACGAGGACAGCGACGCTGGTGTTGTTTTCATCTTGTGATTCTACGTTATTCAGGTTTGTAGTTGAGATAATAATTGTGTTTGAGTTCAGTATAATACCAAGAGAGAGATAAGAGAGAGAGAGATGAGACACGACTTTATTTATCCCGAAGGAAATTGTTGTGCCAGAGTTACAACAAATAAATAAACACAGCAGCATAATCATTATAACCTGTACACTAACAGAGCACCAACATACCAACGTTCACTGAACACTCAAAAGTGATCGGTTTCACTTTGGAAGATCTTTGAAAACCAACATGGCTCAGTTGAAGATGTGGTTTCAAAACAAATCTCATTGCAAACATTTCTCCAATTGGGATCAATAAAGTAGATCTTATCTTTATTTATCTTATCTCTTCTGACATAAGTCAAGCGGGGTACAAATGCAGGGACATGCTGAACCATATATATCTACGTCACTCTGGAAAAGATTATAATGTTGTAGTATTTCTGCCGGCAATTCAATCCAGCTTCAAAATGTAAAACGCAACATGAGCACCGCCCAGCAGAGAACTGGATTGCATGTTTTCCAAACTATTTTAGTGGTAACAAAGAATAGAAAGCTCTGTATTAATTAAGGGATGCAGCAAGACAGTCATCATTGGGAAAGGAACCCCTCCGCTACTGCACATCTTTTATTCCAATTCTATTTCTACGATTTCAATCATATTCAAGATAAATACTGTACATTTTACTATACTTTTTGTAATGTTATTATAGTTTTCTTAAACTAGTTTTCTATCTGTGTTTTTAATTTTGGTTTTATTTGTATGTATGCACCTCAACACCAAGTCAAATTCCTCGTATGTGTCAACCTACCTGGTGATAAACCTGATTCTGATTCTGAGGATGAACAGGACCCCAACGCAATATACATATAGAGGCATTGGTTCAGAGATCAGAGTATGTAGTTCCCTTTCTATCACCAAGCTGTAACTAAAGGGTCAAATAACTCAGAGGTGAAGCATGGTAAAAGTCATGTAGTCTTTTGAAGGAAAATACAAATGTAGAGATCAGTTCAAATGTAATATCTTGCAGCACTTTAACACATCGTTGAGCATCTCTAGATAAAGCCATGATGATTCATCTGTAAAATCTCATTATGAACCGGCTCATTGCTGCTGTTTGTTAGACAGGGTGTGTTGCAGGAAACCCCCCCTCCTCCACAACTCTCTCTGAATCCCTCACCCCCTCACCCAGCAGGGGGTCCCCACCCCCATTGGTCTCTGGAGGATAATCGCGATGCCGTGCAAACAGAACGTGCAGCCGCAGACTGAGCAGGGAGGAAATCATTTACATCTCCTCAGAGGCAAACAAAGGGAGGTTCAGCAGCGAGGTAGAAATGTTATAAATATCTGGGTTCAGTCTCTGGAGAGAGTCTAAACTTACCCACAATCCTCTGTTCCTGCAGACACCTTCTAGCAACCACATGCTTAAACAAACTATTAATATTCAGTTCAGGGGGTAGAGTGCCTCGTGGCGTATAATGGAGCCGTAACAACCTCATCCTTACTATTCTAGGTATCTTTTTACGATGTCGGTGCCAATATAGTATCTCAGTTTTGGTATGAAAACTGATTCTCCAAACTCAATGCACAACTGTTAAATGTTTTCTTACCGTTAGCAACCGTGTAGGAACTGGAAATCGTCAAAAATAAGCAAATATTGTACGTGTCAGTCGCCTGCAACCGTCTAATGGATGCAGTTTAATTCCATTGTGTTTCTTAGAGTCTCTGTTTAGCCGCGTTGTATTTCTGCCAAACATTAGCAGCTGTTATTAAAAGCTGCAGGTCCAGGTGTGTTCAGAGAGGATAATGGGGGAAAGCTTAACAACAGGTGGCAGCATCATGTGAGTCAGATTACTCTGCTGTCTTTCCTCTCATCTTTTTTCTATTCTCCTTTTCTGTTTCTTTAAACTGTCCAGATGCACAGCTTTCATCCCGGCGGGGGGTCAGCAGCCTCCAGAAACACCTCTTCTCCGCCAAACAGAGACGCCGGGCTTTGAACCACGGATGCATTTCTAACCCGGTTAAAAAAAGTTGGAAAGGCTGCAAAGCGTCGTGACTGTGGCTGTTATCACAAGCCAGAATTAACACTGGTTGTTTTGTTAATTCCCTTGAAGGCTACAGCGCTAATATCAAAACCACGACATGTTTCTGTTCCAATAAAGTCCTTTTGCCTATCCAAGAGCCAAGAGCAGCATATCTTGGGGTCTTGAACAGGATGAACAGTTCAAAACTAGTACGCTGAAGAGTGAACAGTTGTTGTAGACGTGAACTAACTACGAATCGACACTAGTCTTAGTCACTTCAGGATAGTTTCTCCTTTGTTAACTGGACTTATAACATTCAAACTGTACATTTTATTTTTATATTTAATTGAATATTCCATTTCATGCACACTTGATGTAAATAATATCCTGCTTATATTAGAAAATGGCCCTTCAACAGTGTTTTGATTGGTCAGACAGTTTATAGATTTTTTATCTTCAGGGTCATCTGTACATTTTTCTTACTCTCTTATGCTGGTTTATTTCTATTTCTATTTTGAGATGTTTATATTTTAGAATTGTTTATTTCTATTCTTTTAATTTGTTATTATGTGCAATGCCTGTTTTATGCTGCTGCAAAAAAATCCCAAATTGGGATTAATCATGTACATTTGTATCACTACTATTATTATAAAAAATGTGTATTGTATTTTGTCTTTTGTCTTACCTCGTGTGAATCCTGTTTTCTTTTCACTCTGACCTTGTTGCTGCTATAAACGCCTGCATTTCCCCAAGGGGATAAATAAAGGTCCATCTTATCTTATTATCTTTAGGACAGACTTTAAACATAATTATCTTTAGTGGAACATGGGTACAATAGATGCCAGGAACACCATAAGAAGAAAATAAAAAGGGGCCAAAAGACGCCAATAGAC
>CM062280.1:30440619-30443658 GCA_031216635.1 Dissostichus eleginoides
TTATGGTTGCTGGTTTGGTTAGGGTTAGGGTGGTTGGCGGTTATGGTTGGTTTGGTTGAGTTGGTTGGTTCTTGGTTGGTTTGGTTAGGGTTGTTGGTTTGGTGTTAGGGTTGGGTTAGGGTTGTTGGTTTGGTGTTAGGGTTGGGTCAAGGTTAGGGTTGTTGGTTTGTTGTGTCAGGAGCTTCTTTCTGTAGATCTAAAGCTTCCCTCCTGCCTCTGCCGGACTGACCTGTGCACGGCCGAGCCTCCAGCTCCTGCTCCGGGCACTGCAGCAGGTTCTCTGGATCCTGAGCCACCACGGCTCGGGACCGGACCTGCACCGAGCCGAAACCCAGGTCATCCCCCCCCACACAGCTCAGCTGACACGGGCTCCACCGGTTCCAGTCCGTCAGGTAGCATTCACCTGCAGAACAGAGAGGTCAGTACTGAAAACACACCATGACTGTGCTGCTGTTAAGAAATATAACATTGTTTAAGCTAAAATCACAAGGGACATGAGTGTATAACAACAACAGCAGATCATCAGGCAACGCACAGAAGTAAAAACTAAACATGTAATTCATCACTTTCTAAACTGTAATTTTGACAAGAACATCCACTGGGGAAGATGTGGTTGAAAGCATGGAAAATAATCTTGTAGGTAATCCTTCAAACATAATTTTGTTGATCAGATTGCCACAGAATTTCCTGCAGATGATATTAAAAACAAAAAAGGAAGAAATATCATTTGTTGATACCCTAGACTTAATTAAATATAACATTGTTTTTGCTCAAAATAGATAGAAATATATGCTTTATGGATTCCAAATAGGGAAATGAGTGTGTAACAACAACAGCAGCTGATCAGGCATTGCACAGAAGTAACAACTAAACAGTAACCATGTAGGTTCATTCTTGACTTTCTAAACAGTAATTTTGACAAGAACATGTGGTTGAAAGCATGGAAAATAATCTTGTAGGTAAACCTTAACATTTTATTTTTTTAGTCCGATGTCTACTCTTGTTTCAGCCACAGAACTTCCTGCAGAGGATTGATATTAAAAACAGAAAGGAATAACACATGTTGATACCCTAGAATGTATTTTATGAACAGAAATGTTAAGTAACATTGACAGTATTTAAACAGCGATTAAAACTTAATCCAAGTAGAGGAGATTGGATTGATGCATTCACATAACGCTAAATGCATCATGAGGACAGCTTGAGTTTGCTTTCATAACAAATCTAACAGGATGGCTTCTAAAATATACAGGATATGCTTATATAACAGTGGTATTAGAGAAAAGCTTCTGATTGTCAGGCTTTACAACGATACCATTTCACAGCATTTAAACTGGAGAGCCTTCAATCAGCACATCAGCCAATCAGGGTCAAGGACAGTTAGATTGATTGAGGACTCGTAGATTGATTGGTAACGTAATAACAAACTGTATTTTTAACTTGAGCCGTGGAAAACTGAGTAATGTTAATCCGATTATCAAAGACATGATGTCCACTCAGGTAAATCCATCCAGCTCCTGGATAAAGGTCAATGAAACCCAAATTAAAACACCTTTATCAGAGATGTTCGTACCAAAGCCCTGATTCATTTCTTATGATCACGTTCTCCTGAGACCAAAGAGACAAATCCCTGTGATCTAAAGTCAGGGCTGAAGTGAGCAGTTAAGAATAGAAAGTGTAAAAAAAACACACATTTTATTTTTCCGAACGGACGTCGGCGGATCTGAAGAGTCCTGTTTGACCTTGTGGTCCCCACTAAGCCACTTAACATGATTATGTGCTGATTACTCCCACACACACACTCCAAGCTGGAGTACTACACACACACACACACACACACACACACACACACACACACACACACACACACACACACACACACACACTGTTCTTTTGCCAGCCAGTAAAAGCATTCTACTGAGGCATAATAAACCCTGACAGCTACACAGACACACACACTCTCACTCACACACACACACTGTCCGCCCACCTGTTGAGTGAACCACTCTGCAGCTCTTGAAGCTCTTGCAATCAAACACACTCGACGGAAAACGCAGCGACGGCCGAGGCTTTGTTGTTATTGTTAAATCTGGAATAATCTCCATTAGAGGTGCTAGAGGTCGACAGACAGAGTACTGGTTTATTTCCACGTCGTCCAACCAGTTTAATGTCCAACCAGCAGACAGCATCAACTGGTGAAGCTCTGCAGACCCTGTGCAGATTTAGATTACAGATCTGTCTTTAGGACACAGAGATTATTACTTTAAATTGGTTTAAAATCAATCCAAGTTTCTATCAGATCAGCAGGTAAGATGAGATCATTTGGACTACAACGACCCAAACTCTCCCACCAGGAGAAACGTGCCGCAGCTTCAGAAAGGATGCCGATATAAAAACCTGAATGTTCCAAATGAAGAAACATCTTCAGCAACTTGACAACACATGCAGCGTTTAGAAAACATTCAGCAACTTGAGGAAACATGCTAAAAGCTGCAGATGTTCGCAGTGTTTCCTGCCGGCTTCCTTCAGCCCACTCTCTACAACCCAGAGTCCCACAGTGAGTATCCATAGGGAGGAAATAACCTCACCACCAGCACATCACACGTCTCATTAAAGACCACGTTAGCCCGACAAAACCTCTGCTTCTTCAGGACCCAACACAGCTGATTAAAGCAATGCATGACCCACCCAGAGCTCAATGACTGAACAAGGTGCCGCTAATGGAACAGGTGTCATTGAGAGGTCGCCTCCCTACATTTGATTCTATAGAGTGATTTGATGAATGAAAGGAGATCTCCTCCCGCTCGGAATCTTATTGTCTATTTATCTCCGTAAACTCTTTGAGATTAGATGAAGTCATTTATCAGAGTCACAGCATTATTGTGCAAAGCTATTCATAGTCCTCACCTGGACTAGACATTAAACTGGTAAGACGACAAGGAAATAAACCAGTACTCTCTGTTTGTCAACAGCAAAGCCTCGGCCGTCGCGGCACTTTCCGTATCTCTTTAATAACTTGAGGCTATCCCAGTTTAGAGT
>CM062280.1:30444658-30449658 GCA_031216635.1 Dissostichus eleginoides
ATGGAGTTTGCTGAAGATCCATGACCGAAGAACAATTAAAAACACGTCTGCATCACTCTCGGTTTTAAGAAAAGCCTAAAGACCCTCCTGTTCCGCACCGAGTTTTACTGACTGTCCTGGTTCTCTCTTTTAACCTTGTATTCTCTGGTTTTAAATTAAGCTCCCTAGTGTTCAGCGTCCTGCTTTCTAACAAATAAGTTTCGTAAATAACTCTCATTGAATTGTGAAGCACCGTGCAATACAAGATAACATGTATTATTATTATTATTATTATTAAATGAAATGTTGCACTGGCTTGTAATACTAGTTGAGCACAACATTTTGACATTTGTTTTATTATTTTACTCCGATTGTGTTATTTTATGTGTTCCCTGTGCAGCACTTTGGTCCCCTGAGGTTGATTTAAATGCTATATAAATAAATAAAGATTGAGGGCTGCTTTTACTTCCAATACAACTATTTATGAACTTGTAATCCAGTGAGTTGTATTCTGTTAATTCACACCTGGCCTCACTAACGTTATCACAGGGACTCGTCCAACACTATCTGGATGCATCGTGTAGTAAATGATGAAAACGCTGATAGTGATGATGATGATGATGATGAAGATAGTGATGATGAATATGATGATGGTTATCCTCTGTGTTTTGATGCCCTGATAAAAACCTCCTCTGTGCAGCACAAAGCGGGGTCATTTGTCTTCTGCAGGACCGTTGTCTTCGTCCCTTTTGCTTCCCGGCGCCATCCGTCTTCCCCTCATCGAGCGTCAGGATCAATCCCCACTCATTCATTTTAATCCTCTCTTTATTTGCTAAACTGGCAAAGTCAGTGGAGCACAATGGAAACAAAGCTGGGGGTTTGAAAATGAGCCAAAAGTACGATTTTATGCAACTGTTTAACTCAAAAAGAACATTTGCAGAAAATTACAAACAACTGCATATTAGGGATCTTTCAGCTCTCAAGGTCATCTAATCTGAACCGAAGGTGGGCCATTTTAGTAAGTGTCAACACAAACTTAAAGAGTCCTCTCCTGCTGATGTCAGGTGTATATCAGTATGTAGTGTCTCTACTTTAAAGAGTCCTCTCCTGCTGATGTTCAGGTGTATATCAGGATGTAGTGTCTCTACTTTAAAGAGTCCTCTCCTGCTGATGTTCAGGTGTATATCAGTATGTAGTGTCTCTACTTTAAAGAGTCCTCTCCTGCTGATGTTCAGGTGTATATCAGTATGTAGTGTCTCTACTTTAAAGAGTCCTCTCCTGCTGATGTTCAGGTGTATATCAGTATGTAGTGTCTCTACTTTAAAGAGTCCTCTCCTGCTGATGTTCAGGTGTATATCAGGATGTAGTGTCTCTACTTTAAAGAGTCCTCTCCTGCTGATGTTCAGGTGTATATCAGTATGTAGTGTCTCTACTTTAAAGAGTCCTCTCCTGCTGATGTTCAGGTGTATATCAGTATGTAGTGTCTCTACTTTAAAGAGTCCTCTCCTGCTGATGTTCAGGTGTATATCAGTATGTAGTGTCTCGACTTTAAAGAGTCTCCTGCTGATGTTCAGGTGTATATCAGTATGTAGTGTCTCTACTTTAAAGAGTCCTCTCCTGTTGATGTTCAGGTGTATATCAGTATGTAGTGTCTCTGCTTTAAAGAGTCCTCTCCTGTTGATGTTCAGGTGTATATCAGTATGTAGTGTCTCTACTTTAAAGAGTCCTCTCCTGCTGATGTTCAGGTGTATGGTTTTTTAAGCTAAAACGATCTAACTGTTTACTGTATTGTGATTCAGAGGCACAGAAAACACTCTAGTCATTTACAAAAGGACAAATGAAATGCACAAACATCCCGTATACCAGCGTTACCCTCAGGCCATTTACTCCGAGGGCAGGATGAAATGCGGCGGGCGATAAAAACTCCATGTTGGCGACTTTAGTGAAGAGTGATTTAAGGAGGAAGAGTTTTCTCCTCTGATATCAGTCAGCTCGATGAGCCGCAGGACAGAAGCAATTACACCCAGAGTCGGAATAACACAGGAAATAAAAACATTACTATAAAGACGCTGTGTGACGTGTGAGCGTTAAAACCTCGTCTGAAGAGGAGTAATTGCATTGTGTGTTATTTATGAATCGTGAGGTAAACACGTCTGTAAACACCTCCACCGTCTTGCATTTAAATTGGAATATTTATCTGTACATACAGTGTAAATCACATGACTTCATTTATCTTTCATGAGTCTCTGCCTCTACAGTTAGTATTTGTGCAGAAAGTGAATTGTATTTCTGCTTGGCTGCCGACGCCTCGCTGTATAAATGTTAACGTGCAACCAATTACATCTGAGACATGCAGGACAAATTATATTTAAAGAAGAGTCGTTTTCAGCTCTCACTGAGATAAATCTGAAGATGCAATTTAATGAAGATCGAACAAAGTGGTTTTGTGTTTGTCTTTTTTAAACGTTGGTTGTAAAACAGAGGCTCCGGGACTCCTAGATGAGGCAAGGGATATACAAATTAGCATTATTTCAAGTAACTGTACTTCATTGACTCTAAAATGTACTAAGTTAGACTAGGACAATATTAATAACTCTCCTCTTTGTGCGTAGAGTGTAGAAATAGGTCTGTGTAGCCTAGCCTAGCTTAAAACAAAAACAGCGCTGTCTTAATTTGCATACTTCTGTATTTTCTCTTGCTATTTTGAGTGCGTAAGTGCATTTACGCTAAGAAATATTGCTAAATGCACTATACTACCTGCATGGTGCCTTTATAACGGTCAGAAAGTGTGTGAAAGAGTGTGTAACGCTGGACACACTCAAAGACCGCCATCTTGGCTGCGTAGCATTAGCTCAAGTGAACACCGCACTTTACAAAAAAACGTAAAACATGCTGCTGCTTTTCCGTAGTTGATAAAGACACAGATATACTCTCCTCAAAAAGAAGCCAATGTTAATTGTAGTGGGTTAGTAGAGCAGTGTGTAATGATTTAGTACAGCGAACAATAATACTGTTAGCTAACAAGCTAGCTAATGAGCTAATGGGCTAGCTAACAATAATAATAATAATCCATTTTATTTATAAGCTTGCTTTTCATTCACGTAAAGAAAACTCAAAGTGCTACAGCAACAACAAAAACAATTAAAACAACAGAATAAAAGCAGTGACATGCTGGTATGCAAAATGTGGGGTTAGCTAGTAAAAGGCTATTCTAAAAAGATGCGTATTTGTTAACAAGCTGGATAACAGCAGCCATTTGCGTTTTGAGACAATGCCACGATATTCACACACTAAGTACACAGTACAATTATTCACTGTGTACAATAAGGCAGTGTAGGCTACTAAGGAAAGTATCCAAATTTAAAGGGCCCATGTCATGGCCATTTCCACTGATCATAGTTCCATTGTTGAGGTATACTAAAATAGATTTATACTGTGCATTGTTCCAAACTTACATTGGTTTCTCATACAGCATCTCTGTAAAGTGTGTGTATTCAGCAGTATTCACTCTCTCCACTAAACGGCTCGTTGCAGCTCTTGCCCCCCCCTCCCTGTGAGCACAGTGTGCTCTGATTGGTCGGGACGTTGTGAATCGCGCTGTGGTTTCCTTGTTTAGCGATACACAGCGAAACACAGCCAAACTCATCCTGAGCACACACAAACTCACAGCCGAAGTAAAGACAATAAGTGTGGCTTGATATTGAGTCAGAAAAAGGTTGATAAACGCTGTGAGAATGGGTCTGCAGAGAGAATTTCAGAGAGATCCCAACTGTCTGTTATCAGCCTGCAGCCAGGGATGAGAAATCAGCAGAGCTGCCTGCACTGAGTGTGTGTGTGAGGAAGTCCATCGATTGGTCAATTTGGACCAATCAGCAGAGGCTTAACGTAACGGCTCCGCGGACGTAACGTAACGGCTCCACGGATTGGTCCATTTGGTTCCGGGTACGAGCTGACGTCAGCTCGTACCCGGAACCAAACGGACCCATCCGTGGAGCAAAGAAAGAAACTGAGAAATCTCCAACGAGGCGTTTTGGGGAGGAATTTTCTATGTTAGAGTTTTACTCGCTACAGGGTGCACTTTGAGGGTTTGTGACTCTGCAGACCGTTTACATGCATAAAAACCTACATAACACACAAGGGGACGGGTAATAACCAGAAAAGCATGACATGGGACCTTTAAGACAAAACATACAACCCAGTCTCACGGCATTTCGTGTTATAGTCACAAAATTAATGTAATCTATTGAATCGTGTTCACCAACAAGATTTTTTGCATTTTTTTTTGTCACACAGAACGATTTTAAAAGCAATGTATTTCTATTGGTAGTGTGTTTCGTGCCTGCACCACATCTTTTTGTCCGGTCGGGTCTTTGAAGACCAGAAGCTGTGTGGTTCATAAAAACATTTTCTTAATCAATATCTAACCCTAAGCCTAACCGTATCCCTTTTATTTAAAATTGTATAATGTCGGAGTTTCTTTGCCGTCCGCGGGGAAAAGAAATGGCTCAGAGCCTCAGAATACTGAAATCTGTATTTTTTAAATCTGTTTTTCCTTAATTTGTTATTATTTACATTCCTTTTAAAATCGTTCTGTGTGAGACGGAAAAAATGGGGAAATCGTGTCGGTGAACACGAATCAATAGATTAATTTCGTGACTATAACACGAAATGCCGTGAGACTGGGTTGAAATATGGGGCTTTCATTTACGTTTATATCTTAAATAATAACCCAAACTTTAAAAAATGAGGTTTCTTCACATACATCCATCAGAACCCGAGATAAACAAATTGGAAGTCCTTCACCCCTTAAAGTCTTACATTTCAACATTATACTTCACTCTATATCACTACAAACATGGGGAGCCACAAAGAGAGAGATACATGTGAAGAGGGGACATTGGTAAGAGACGTTTGGGTCAATGGGTTCAACATCTTAAAAACATTATTTGTGACGCTAATATCTCTTTTAGTCCTTCTGCAATAAAATGTGTTTACTTAAAACCCTCACTTCAAATGTTTAT
>CM062280.1:30457158-30467900 GCA_031216635.1 Dissostichus eleginoides
GTTCCTTTATAGCCCAACGTGGTGTTAATATGTGGAGATTCTCCGGCTGAACTAAACCTGTGAGTATCATAAACGTTTTTTTCTTTCTAATTTGTATTTCTTGCACTAATCCATATCACTTTATGTTTATGCTCAACACGATCGTCTGTTTTTCTGTAAAGCGTCTTTCTGTATCTTGAAAAGCGCTATGCAAATTAAATATATAACCACAAAGATTGCGTGGGTTTACACCCCTAATATTCAATTAAAAAACTTGAAAATAGCTCTGTTTGGGAAAAACAAAACAAAGCCTAAACAAGGCTAAAAGCTATGGAGTGGAGTCAGGTCGTACATCGGACGTTTTTGCAGAAGTTTGATACAGAGATTATTTTCTCACATAATCCAAAATCACATGGAGAATCCCATTGGATTGTTGCGGAGGAAATGCAACCAGGTAGGCGGTCTACAAATATACATAATCTCTGCATCACTATATGGTGTACATGTTAGTGTAACACCCTCCAGAGCGACGGTATCACACACACCTGCATGTTCGGCAGTTATCTCTGAGTCCTGAACTGTCAATGAATGCTAACCGCGCTAACCGGCTATCAGCAGCCGACTATCAGTTATTACCTTGCAGCTCTGCAGGCCGAGAGATCAACCGAAACAGCCCAGAGCCAATCAGAAGGTTTAGCTAGCATACCAGCTAATACGTCAAACCAACATGCAGGAAACAGAGAGAAAGTGAGAGTGAAGAGAGGGAAATATCAGCCAGAGACGCCTGGGAGGCCATTTCAATACTTTTCCTCCAATTTATCTCCTCGTCTCCCTCCAAACGCCTGCAGGTGCAGAACAGACTTCCACTGAGCAGTTTTATTTGAATAATTCCTTCCCGTTATATAAATATATATATATATATTAAACCAAAATCGGGGAGATCAGAGAAAAGGGATTATGGCTGAGTGGTAATTAGTCTCTGGCTGCTCTGGTTGTGCGTGAACAGAATCAGAGTGGACAGAGGAAGGCTTTAAATACTCACACATTTACCAAAGCAACTTCAGGTTTAATGGGATATTTACGTTAAAGTGTGTGATTTAAATCGACAGAGGAAGGTTTTTAGCGCTGCAAGTAGTGAGAATTATGATAAACTTCAGGTTTAGCGCTATAGGCAATATTGTGTGTGATTTAAATGAACAGAGGAAGGTTTGCTGTATTGTTTTCATGGTTGATAGTAGTGATAAAACCACAGAGAATTATGAGCTTAACCTAAAGCTGCCTTTGAGCCTCCTTTAGGTGTTAGTTCTGTCAGGACACAAACTGAGGAACCCAAACGCACGACCCAGAGACAAAGTCTTAAATGTAATAAAAAAGTGTGTTTATTTGAACAGTGCAGGTAATCCCTCTTAACAGAGTAGGTGGTGGAAATAACGTAAAGCGCTCACAAGGAGAAAAAACTAGCGTAACAAAAAGAGGACTTAATAAAAACTGAAGCCAACAAAAGAAAACAACAAAACCTGTCATGAGCGATCCTTTCTGAGCTGAGGCTTGGCACGACCATTCAGGGGAACAAACGAGACGAACTGACACAGGACAGGGGAAGACAGGACTATTCAAACATGAGGTGAGTGGGAACTGGTGGAAACAATCAGGGGCGGGCAGACGCTGATGATGGCGAGAAAACACACAGGAGGAGAAGAAACGGCCTGAAATGAGAGACAAGAGGCATAAACAAACTAACACATTTGACGAGACACAACTATTTTGGTCCGATTTTTGGAGGCGGAGACCAAAACCAACTTCAGGTTTATTGTGATAAATGTACGATAAAGTGTGTGATTTGTATTAATAGGTTTGCTGTCATTTTTACGGGAGAATTATGAGCTTAACCTAAAGCTGTTTTTGAGCCTTTTTGAGGTGTTGTTTTTGGTTTAACAGCCAACAAGCTGAGCCGCAAAGTCAGATGTTTGGTGATGGAGACCAAAAACGGCAGCTTTTTAGCCACTTTTAGGCTTTCTTTTCTTTGGCTGTAAACTCAGTTGGGTTGGGGGTCGCTGGGTAGAGACTAAAAACAGAAATACAACAGAAATACTTGGTTTTCAGGTTTGGTTTGAATACATGTAGGAAGTGACGGCTACTCTTAACAAAGCCATTCAGGTTAACGAGATACAACAATACTGTGTGGGATCTGAAGCAACTGAAATAAAGAGGAACGTAACCCTAAAGCTGCTCTTAGCCTCGTGTAGGTGTTGGCCTAACAGCCTGCAAACAACTGCAGAAGTCAGATTTTTGGTGGAGGAAACCAAAAACAGAGCAAAGCGTCCGATGTACGACCTGACTCAAAGCTGCCTCGATTAGGCCTTCTTTTGTTTTCAGAGCTTTCTCATTCGAGTTTGTAAATAAAGTATTAGGCGTCTAAACACACGTGATCTTTGTGGTTATATATTTAATTTAAATAGCGCTTTTCATGACACCCAAAAACGTTTCACAAAAGTTTCACTTAACAAACAAGCATAAGAAAAACAGACAATTGTTTAAGGCCAAGAAAAACTCATAAAAAATGATTATACAATTCAATTAAAACATATGTCTCAACAGCCCTGACTCCACTCAGCTCAACACTGCTTTGTAGCCTCATTAGTTGGGTGGAGACCAAAAACAGAGCAAAAAAGCAATTAAACTTGGTTAGGTTTGGTATAAATAAGAAGATTTAATTAGTTTTAATTGCTTTTTTGACCCATCAATCCATTCCTCAGACCTGCATGGCCTTTTATGGGAAACAAAGTTGTGGTATGTCAAAAACAATCAGATCGCATTTCCTAATGCTCCTAATGTCTTTCATTTTTGTAAAGCACTTTGAATTGCCTTGTGTTGAAAGCTGATATACGTAAACTTGCCTTGCCTATAGGGAGGTCCATAGCTTTATGAACATTTAAGCATGGACACATGTCACACACAGTCACCAAATATTAATAACTAAATGAACCTGAACACGAGCAGAATATGTCCTCTCTAAAGAAGAAGATGAAGAGCCATCGATGGATCATTTAACACCCCCCACTGAGGTTTACAGATGTACCTCTCAGGTTAATTCTTACAGCAGTTTCTCCCTGAATGTCTGAGTGGTTCCAGATGTTCAACACCATAAAGCCTCAGATTCATCAGCCGGGGGCAGATTGATCCTTTACACCTCCTCTGTTGACATCCAGTCCGCGCGACGCTTATTCTGCCAAACACCGACGCTTTCTGCTGAAACAAGCAGATCTCCTCGAGGTGGGACACCCTGCGCGAAATCATCCATAACCATGGAGCTGATATAGGGAAAAGGGTGTGTGTGTGTGTGTGTGTGTGGTGTGTGTGTGTGTGTGTTGTGTGTGTGTTGTGTGTGTGTGTGTGTGTGTGTGTGGGCAAACAACATGCTTTTCATTGCTGTAATTCATTCATTCAATCAGTGATCAGTAATTCCAGGCTGTAAACTCGGGGTGGTCGCCGGGTAGAGACCAACAAACGGGGCAGAAATAGTGTTTGGGTTAGAAGTGACGGCTACTCTCAACAAAGCCACTTCAGCTTTTTTTATTATTAATTTGACTTTGTTTATTGGGTTTTTTCAACAGCATACAGTTATTCCATCAAAGCATGGATCAAAAGTAGGTAAACGAATCTTCACTTTACAGAAAAATAGGTAGAGTATCTACGTAGATACTGCTTACACCAGGGCCAACACAGAGCCACTTAAGGTTTAACATGATATAAACAATAACGCCAACGCTTTTCTGCTGAAACAAGCAGATCTCCTCGAGGTGGGACACCCTGTGCCGACATCATCCATAACCATGGAGCTGATCTAGGGAAAAGGTGTGTGTGTGTGTGTGTGTGTGTGTGTGTGTGTGTGTGTGGGGGGGGGGGTTCTTTGGCAAACAACATGCTTTTCATTGCTGTAATTCATTCATTCAATCAGCGCAGTGCAGCCTCGAGATGCTACTGTATTTGATTCCTAAACCGGCCTTTGATGCAGAAAAAGCCTCCTGTGACACTGAAAACAAGAAATGCAATTACTCCACTGCTCCGTGTTCTCCAGGCAATTAATGCATTCTGATTGGCTGTGTGTTTGCTGGGCCTCCCTCCTCATTAGTGATGATTAATCACGGGGTAAAGCTCCTCGTACTTTAACCGACCGAGCAGTTCTCGGGTGAGGTGTCACGTTTTTTTGCAGCGTTTTAAAATCAATAGGCCAGATTAAAAGCATTGACGAGTTTCTCAGGTGTGAAGTTTTCTCATTTAACTCAAAGCAGACTGTCCGAGGCGAGCTTTCATTAAAATCTAAGAAGTGGGAAACAGTCGGTTTGAAATAAACATATTCCAGTCCTAAAAACTCTCAGATCTGGAGGAAGATTGTCCCCCTTTCCTCCCCAGCAGTGGTCTCTTCCACGTGGAAAGCACAGGGCGATGGGGGGGTGCAGGGAAGAGGAAGTTATCACCAAATTGCCGTATCTACAAAGCTCTCCCTGCACGCCACAGATTTCCCTCTTTAATCTGACACATACAGCCTGTAAAACCCTGCAAGGCGCCGCGGAGCTCCTGCGCTGAGAGAGGCGCGAGAGAAAAGATAGCGCCATGTGAGGGAGAGAGAGGAACCATTTTATTTGTTCTTTGGAGCAAACATGTGCCCGGCTTTATGAAGGGAGTTAAATCGTGGAGGTTAATTGAAAAATGAGATAAACAAAGGCAGTGAAAAGCAGAGGGAGAGATTGTGGCTGGCAGCGAACACTGAACCTCCTTCAGACTGTGCAGCCCTGATAAAAAAGCCCAGTTAATTGTCTCGCAATTTCTTCCACTTAATTTTTCCAATTAGAGAAAAAATTGCGAGGAACTGTCTTTGCTCCTTTCATTGCTGCACACGTACCGCACCTCCATAGAAAATAACTTTTTAATGGCTGGATCTGCAGACAAGTCGAGGAAATGTTCCTGTGTCTGCGAACACGAACATTTTGTTCCAAACAGCCTCTGGTTCTGCAGCTCTTCTGATGACTAACTGCTCCGGTGGATACATGAGGCTCTGCTGCGTGAGCAGCGTCAGAAGAAGACCCCGTTCTGAGGGAAATGTCAGAGCACTTAAAGGTGAGCGTGTGACCACAGATCTCAGCTCTGCAGGGATTAAAGGGGAGTGAGTTTCCAAACAACAATATGAAAACCCACGCCATCTTTGTGAGGAGCATAACGAGCTGCAGAGATACTGGAACATGCAAGAAAAGCTCGTGCAGAATCACATAAACGTCTTTATATTAAATAACTCAACTGTATGCTGTAATACCAAACAGTTGCTTTAGCATTGAGTTTGAGTCTCATTCCTGGCCTTGTGATGCATGTAAGTCACATTAAAACATACTATCTAATATATAACTCTTTAGATGCTGGACAGGTGGAGTACTGCAGGTCTATCAGAGATGTCTTTACTTAAAACATCTGCCTGCTGCTCTTTGGAATGAGGTCTGGTTATAGAAAATGATCTAAACCAATGAGCTTCAGTTTCCCTGTCCAACAGTAGCTCTCATTTCAACTCTGATTCAGTTTTTCCCAATGTTTCCAACTCTTCAGATGCTAACCCTTTAAGCCCGCGTCACACTGTCCGACATTGACACCAGATGGACACACGAATATGGAATTGTGAATTTCGCACAAAGATGGCCCCGAACTTGGTCAACAGCCAAGCAACAGCCGAAGCAAGTACGATGCCTACAGAAGGCCACACCATAGAGCTGTGTCCCAATTCAGCGGCCGCATCCTCCTGAGGATGCATTCGTAGACCGCATACGTCACTTCCGCCGAACGAAGGCTGTCCCAATTCAAAAAAAAGACAAGACTCCTCCGAATGCGGCCCTCAAATGCAGCCTTCTTTTCCCAGATTTAGAGGATACATCTGATGTACACTCCGCGGTGTACCATATCCCAGGATGCAATGGGCGACGATGACGAATGAGTTTTTTTTTAAAGAAAATGGCTTCTAACGTCCCGCCAACGGCTGAAGCTTCGGCAGGAGCTGGATCGTTTTTAAATGTAAGTATGGGGTTTCAACTCACCCAAATAGTAAACGACATGAAACAGTAAACCGATTTAATTTTTTTATTTAAAGATACGGGCGATTGGAGATGTCTTCTTATATTACATACATAAAATAATATGAAGTGAAAATATTTCGACATGTTCTAAACCCTGTTTGGTTTTCATATTGTTGGGATTCATTATAAAGCTAAATTATTTATTTAACTGCTTTTGTTATACAAATCTTACTGCAACAATTTTTTTTGATAGGGAGCAAGGAGCAGACTGCTCAATTTATTCAAATGCGTGGGGAGAATGAATCCCTCTTCACAGGGGCGAGCATCGCTTGGAGGTAAGGCACAATATCCGGTTTGTATCGTTCTTATTTTATTAATCATCGCTCATTTCATACAGTCCATTCAAATAAGACAACTAGTATATGGGGCAATGCCTTATTAGTCTTTGTTGTATTTGTGTAGGGATGTCTCCATGCCACCATTAAAAAAAGAAAGAAGATTTCTTCCTAAGTGTGTGTATCCTTGTGACATTGTTATTGTTTTATTCATAATACTAGATTTTTTACTGTTCTCTCTGTGATTAGGACGGTTTTGGAAGATATGGGCCTGCAGGGAAGTGTAACTCCCCTGCAAGCTAAGAAGAAGTGGGACAATCTTAAAAAAAGATATAAAGTATGTGAGTTTTACAAGTTAATAAACACATTTGCTGACATTTGTTTATCTGCTGGTGTTTTTTTTTGTACTGCCATGATTGTTTTACTCTGCCTTTAGGATTGCAAATACCCAGGGTCAGGAGAGGGAGTCGGTGGGAAACCCACTGCTGCAACTTGGCCGTGGTTTATCCAAATGGATGAGATATTAGGACAGAGGCCCTCCATCTGCCCGCCTGTCCTAATATCCTCTATTCCAGACGACACGCCACGGCCAAGTTCAGCAGTGGGGGACCAAGAGGACGAGGAGGACGAGGATCAGGTTGAGGCAGGGCCATCACGGCCAAGTTCAGCAGTGGGGGACCAAGAGGACGAGGAGGACGAGGATCAGGTTGAGGCAGGGCCATCACGGCCTAAAAGGAAAAGAAAGGATGGGCTAATGGACCTCATCAGAGAGGACATGAAGCAGCAGAGGGAGGCAGAGGAGAGGAGACCCAGGAGAGCAGGGAGAACCTTAACAGGCTTTTTTCTCTCCTAGAAAAATTAGTAGATAAATAAATGTAATGAGCAATATGAAACTTATGATTTATTTAATTGAACAACATACAAATAAAACAACATACAAATAAAACAACATTTCAACTATATACACATTCAGGCTGAGCAGGGAGTCCCAGGTGGTGCTGCTGGACCTGGCTGCCACAATTAAGACCCTGGTGTCCTCTGACGGTGGGTGGGGCTTCATTTGGGGTGGTCTCCAGAGCTGTTGGGGATGCTTCTCTCCACAGTACATCGGATTGTCCATTAGGGCTAGGGTTCGCAGGGCGGACGCAATCGACGGCTGCCATGTCACTAAGATGTTTTCAGCAGCAGATAAGAACAAAAGATGTATATAAATATTGCACAAGGTTATTTTATCACAGCTCGTCAATTGTTCTACATACCTTTACACATAATCGTGGTCACCAGGAACCTCCTCCAGGGCAGACACCTCTGCAGACAGTTGGTCCCGCCAAGGAGCACCACTGACTGCCTCCAACACATTCTCCCCCTCATCCTCCGCTACATCCTCCACAATGTCCTCTTCTGGGGCCATGATGTCGCCGGCCCCAATGCAGATGTTGTGGAGGACGGCACATGCTGTTATGATCTGAAATTTTTAAAATTGGCAGAAATATATAAATATATATATATATATATCTTATACCTCATGTCAGACCTACTCTTCAGTATTATCAAAATGTCCTAATGAGTGATTACTTACTTGAGGAACAAAGGTGTGGTGCACCTCCAGCGCTTGCAGGAAGATACTCCTGAATCTAGTCTTCATCACCCCGAAGGCACGCTCAATGATGGAGCGTGCCCGGGAGTGATGGCTGTTGAAGCGCTGGGGTCCCACACCTTGCAGCGGCCGTTTGTAGGGAGTGATGAGGGGGAGTGGATGTTGGAGGCAGGGGTACCCCCGTCTGCGAGGATATAGTGCCCTGGAGGAGGGTAGAGTGCCTGCCGATAGAGTGGGCTGTGGCGGAGCACTCTAGAGTCGTGGACTGACCCAGGCCAGCCCACGTACGTGTCGATGAAGCGGCCCTGATGGTCACAAACAGCCTGCAGCAAAATGGAGCTGAACAGTTTTCTGTTTCTATAACAGTGACCATCAGGGCCGCTTGGTGGCACGATGCGGACATGGCAGCCGTCGATTGCTCCAGCAGCTTTCCTGAAGGCTCTGTGTCTGGCCAGCCCTGCGAACCCACGCGACACAGCCTCCAGGTCTTCTGCTGTCCTGGGGAGGTGGATGACCTGGTGGCGAATGGCCACCACCTCCTCAGTCACTCTGTGGACAATCCGATGTACCGTGGATCTAGGCATCCCAAAAACTCTGGAGACCACCCTGCATGATGCCCCACTTGCCAGCCAGAACAGGAACACCAGGGTCTCGATTGTGGCCCCCCAGCCGTGTCTCCTGTCCTGACCCAGGATGTCCAGCAGCACCTTCAGGGACTCCCTGCTCAGCCTGAAATCAGGGCGTGTGTCCTGGTCATTAAAAAACCTGTCCAGGACAGGGACGCTTAAATTGATCCTGCAGTACAGGGGCCTTGGCTGGTAGAGGGAAAGGTTGAGAAAAAAGGGTTAAATAAGTGAAGAGCATTTTTTTTTCTGTGTTTATGTGTATAAATATATCTCTATTGACATGTTTATATATATATATGTTTATTGATATATACACACATATAAATATATATATATATAGTATATATATATATATACTATATATATATACTTATATATATATATTTATATACATATACATACATACACCAGCTATACTCAACATGAGAAATAACATTTTAAACATGTATTATAGGCTAATATTAACATTGCTGTTAGCTAAAAATACAGTACATATATATATTTTATATAATATCTATTATCATATGATAATAGATATAAGTATCATTACCTGGAAATGGTCTTCAATTAATCTGAAATAGATGGTGCGCCTGTTGCGACCTCGGGAAATTAATTTTAATATATTTAACAACACCAAAAAAAGTACTATCTCTGACTCCATATTGAACAGTTTGAAAACAGTTTGAAAATATTTTGCCTAATGTCAGAAATTATTACCGGCACTTGTGACTGCAGCTGGTTGCTAGGCGACGGGGGCGGCAAAAGGTAGGGTTAACTGCCGGTGACGTACCAGGAAATACTCCGTAGACCGTCTCATTTCGCAGTTCGCGGAGGACCCAACCGACGCCGACGTCGGTTGGGTCCTCCGCGCAATTCAGAGGCTGGGTCCTCAGGAGGATGCGGCCGCTGAATTGGGACACAGCTTATGGCACCCGAACCACACACTCCGTCATGTTGTTTCCATAGCAACAACAACTTCCTGTCAACAGCGTAAACTCGCCTTCAAAATAAAAGCATCTAAATAAAACAGGAAGTTAACCTAAATTACATTTAAGACATACAACTGCAACGAAAGTAACAAAAACAATGTCATATCCTTTTCAGTTTCACAGAACACAAATTGTACTAAATTACGACGGCATGGCGAGGGCTTCACGTAGTCGTGTTGCCTTCCTAAGACAATCGGGCAGCTTCTTGTTTCCTTCGTATTGTCTTCGTGAGCCGAAAAATGCCCGATGGCCCCGATGATCACACGAAGTAAAGACGAAGGTGACACGATTTGAGAAGATGCCCTCACGAGTGCCTTACGAAGGGCAAAATGGACCCACGAATTCAACACGAAAATGAACCTTCGCAAGGTCCTTCGGCAATTTTTTGGCATGCCAAAGATTTTGCCACCGCTCACGAAGTTGCTGCCGGAGCCTGAGAAACTCCACCGGCGGTCATACGATGGCTTAGATGCCCTCACGAATGGCCCGATGTTGTTACGATCAGAGCCAGGACAGTGTGACACGGGCTTTAAGGATTTCTAAGCAACAACATGAGGCAAACATACGTCATCTTTGTGAGGAGCATAAAGAGCTGCAGTGATACACGAACCTGCAGGAAAACCTCGTGCAGAATCACCTAAAAACCTTTTTGATGAAAGAAAGTCAGCAGTCTGTTGCGCTGCATTGACTTTGAGTCATATTTCTGGCCTTGTGATGAATGTAAGTCTCGTTAAAACTCCCTTTCTAATTCTTAAACAACACAAAAAGTGGAACAACTTACAGCTTAAAGTGGGAATGATGTTAAATAATGAGAAATAAACTAAAACAATGAGCTAAGCTAAATCCCTGCGTGGAGCTGAGGGAGCGTCAGAGCGGAGACAGAGTGTCTGTGGTTTCTCCCTAGGAGCGATATTTAATTATTTGATCCATTGTTTAAACAAGAGCAGTAATTAGTGCAGCTTTAGGAATCTAAAACAGTGTTTGCTTAGTATTAATGTTTAGCTGCTCCCTCTGATGTAGTGCGCTCTATAGGTTTGTGTGCATGTAAAGGGTCTGCAGAGGCTGAAATCCATGAGTTCCTCCAGAGGGAGTTTCTCACCCTCCATTGGACTCCTTTGATTACTTCCACAACATATTGGCCAGCGCTCCAACACATTGTA